>JBBBDQ010000950.1:2575000-2777500 GCA_037127315.1 Ascarosepion bandense
TGGGCAACCCCGAGGCCACATTATGTTGCAGGCTGCGCCAGTCTCCATTCCTCACATGCTGCGAATAGTGACCGACTGATTCTATCCTAGACCTCTCTCCAACCAAAACACCATAAAAAAAAACAAACAAACAAAATACCAAACTCAAACCAGCTACTCGAAAAACGCCCAAACCTCTCTGTGTCACATTCACTAACATTCGCGGTATCCGCACTAACCTTTCTAGCGTAGAATCATTCCTCCAAACTAACTCACCTGATATCTTAGCCCTGTGTGAAACTAACCTTGACCCGTCTATCCCCTCCTCTGAGTTCTATGTTCCTGGTTACCTTCCCCTTTTCATATGCATGGGCTTGGTGTATATGTCAGCGAACACCTCCCCCTAGCTAGAGTAACATCTCTTGAATCCCTGGACCAGTCTTTCATGTGCTTCCGTCTCTCATTTCGAAGCTCCGTTAGCTATCTCTTCTTCCTCTACCGCTCCCCCTCCTCCTCTGACTGTTCAGTACTTGACAGCATCTCTGACAATATCGACAAGGCCATTTCTTCTCACCCATCTGCCCATATTTTCGTGTTTGGTGACTTTAACGCCCACCACACTAAGTGGCTCGAAAACTCTGTAACCGACACTGCTGGTGTCCACACCTTTAATTTTTCAATCTCCCAATCCCTTACGCAAGTGGTGGACTTCCCCACGCGTTTCTCCAATAGTCCTAACGGAAGGGAGTCGCTACTAGACCTCTGCTTCACTTCCACCCCAAATTCTTGCACCACCAGACAGCTCTGCCCTCCCGGAAATTCTGACCACGTCGTAGTTTCTGTCAACATTTCGTTCCACTCCACCCCTACCCAAGAAACCCAGACCAGCAGAATATCCTACTGCTGTCAAAGAGCAGACTGGGATTCGTTCCGTGACTTCCTCTGCGATGTCCCTTGGAACAATGTTTTTAGTCTTCCCGTCGAAGACTGTGCATCAGTGGTCTCCTCCTGGGTTAAGGCTGGCATCGATGCTTTCATCCCTGCCAGGAAATTTAAGCTAAATCCCATTCGTCTCCCTGGTTCTCGCCCGCTTGCTCGGCTGCCATTGCCCACCGGAATCACTTCTTCCGGCTTTATCGTAGCCACGCGTCGGACCAAAACAGGCGCCTTTTCACCTCAGCTCCTAATAAGTGTAAAAAGATACTTAGCGAAGCTAAGATGCTGTTTGCTGCCAGAATGAAGCAGCGCATAGCATCCTCTGAGTTCGGAGCCAAAGACTACTGGTGCCTCTGTAAAAGCGTGCTCAACAAGAGTAAGTCCTCAATACCCCCACTAATCAACGAGTTTGAGGTCCTCACCTCCTCAGCGGACAAGGCTGAATGCTTTGCCCGTAGATTCTCGACCAATTCGTGTCAGGATTCGTCTGGAGTCCAGACACCCGATTTCCCATCTAGAACTGAGGCCCAATTGAATGACATCCACATCACGCCCTCGCTGATTTCTAGCATAATATCAAAACTTGACCCTCACAAAGCGAGTGGTGGGGACGGAATCCCAATCATAGTCTTGAAGAAATGTGCCCCTGAACTCTCTTCTGTCCTTTCTAAGCTCTACAACCTCTGCCTATCTTCCTCCTGCTTTCCTGCCTGTTGGAAATCTTCTTCTGTGGTTCCAATATTCAAGAACACTGGTGAACCCTCGGACCCCGCAAATTACCGTCCTATCAGCCTTCTTCCGATCTTCGGCAAAGTGTTCGAAGCCATTATCAATACCAAGGTCATTCAGCATCTCACGGCCCACGGGCTCCTATCGGACAAACAGTATGGCTTCCGCTTCACCAGGTCTACTGCTGATATGCTAACGACCATCACCGAGTATATATACCAGGCTCTCAACAAGAATGGCGAAGCCCGAACTGTCGCCCTGGATATCTCTAAAGCATTCAACAGAGTATGGCATGCCGGCCTTCTACGGAAACTGCGAAGCTACGGCATTACTGGACTTTTGTTGGACTTAATCCAGTTATTCCTTTTCCAACCGCACACTGAAGGTGGTTTTAAACGGACATGCCTCCCAGAACTACCCTTCAAACGTGGGTGTCCTCCAAGGCTCTATCCTAGGTCCTACACTCTTTCTAATCTACATCAATGATCTCCCCGATGCCATAAGATCACAAGTAGGCATGTACGCCGACGATACCACAGTATACGCTCGCCTCGATCAAAAATCTGATGTTGATGATAAGGCGAACACATTGGTGGATTGGGGTAGGAAATGGCTCGTAAAATTCAATTCTTTCAAAACCAAGCTGCTGTCAATTAACCACCACAGACGACCGCACCTCCCTCCTATTAGCATGGAACAGGCATGCCTCCCAGAGAGTAAAACATTACGCCTGCTTGGCCTGACACTCTCAGCGGACCTCAAGTGGAATGACTACGTCGAATCCATTGCTAAATCCGCTGCCATGAAAGTTGGCTCTCTGTGTCTTTCCGCCTGAATCTATCCTGCACTTATACAAATCTACCATCCGCCCGTGTTTTGAATACTGTTGCCACATCTGGTCGGGTGCCCCTGCTATTCTCCTCGGGCTTCTTGACAAAATACAGCGAAGAATCTGTAATGTGATTGATACCGACTTAGTTGACCGCCTGCAGTCACTCTCTCACCGGCGTGACGTGGCTTCCCTGAACCTCTTCTATAAATACTTTCATGGTTTTTGCTCTGATGAACTTAAATCACTGGTGCCCCCTAGGTGTGAGTTTGCATGAGATACTAGATTAGCAACTAGGTCCCACACCCTTTTACAGTGAAACCGATGAAATGTAACCGCAATTTCTACGCCAACAGCTTCTTTTCTCACACTTCCCTCCTGTGGAATTCCCTTCCACATGCTTGCTTCTCCGACGGCTATAACCTCCAGGAGTTTAAATTTAAGATCAATAGACACCTCCTAACACACTAACCCTCCCATTCTCTCCAACTCTCCCCCTATGTACATCCTAACTCGTCTATCGCCCTGTGTAACCCCCTGCGCTATAGTAGCAGTGGAATGCCTTGCTTGGGGTGACATGATTAAAAAAAAAAAATTAAAAAAAAAAAATAAGCAGCAATCACGTAAATGTAACATTATTTAGTTTAAACCACCTTTCAGTTGTAACGTCCAAACTAACATTGGTAAACTATTCCTTAACTTAATTCATAAACATTTCTACCATTCATCCACACTGAAATCTTCAACAAAAACAATGTCAGAGTTAGTTATAGTTATGTTAAAATATAGATAAATATATGTCACAACATAATGCTATGATATCAAATAAATATTTGGTTCACATAAACAACATGCATCACCTAACTAATAGCTAAATGATCCTTCTAAAAATAATTGCAACTACCAAAAAATAAAATCTGCCCATTGAATGGCCAGTGCATGTTCAAAAGTATTGTTTATAGAGCTCGAATTCATTTGGATGATAATGATGTTAAATTTTACTTTGGGAGTACTTCTAACAGGTGGAAGATAAGATTTAACAACCACATGTTGTCTTTAAACAACAGTAAATACAGCAAAAATACTACTTTTCCATACATTATTGGAAATTAAAAAACAGTGGTAAGAACTCAATGATTACCTGGAATATTGTAGCTAAGTCCAAACATTACAGTGGAAAAGGAGATAAATGTAATCTATACCTTTTAGAAAAACTTGTCATTTTAAACCATATGAAGAATCAAAATTTGCTTAATAAAAAAAGTGATTTAATGACCACATGCTGTTATAGAAAAAAATACTTAAATTCTTAGACCCAGATTGATATAAATCCCTCTTTACGTTTACCTATTTCTCTATTTCTTTCTTTCTTTTTTTCTTTCTTACTTTCCCCCCAAAATTTTACTTTTAACAAGTATGAATAAAACACCTTTTACTTTTATTTTTGCTCCTTACATTTTTAATTCTTAATTCTAAATGTTTCTTTTCTTTTTTGTCTTTTATTTTATCTTATTTTTATTTAAACTTTTAATTTTCCCTACATTTTTATGTACATGTAAAATTTGAATATTTAAATTTTTAAGAATCATGATTTTCCCCCTTTTGAGTTCTTCTCCCTGCATTTTATTATTTTTTTATTTTAATCTTAATTTCAAATTTTAAATTTAAATTTAAAATTTTTATCCACTTGTAACCCTAGAATATTTAAATTTTTAATCTTCTTATTAAAAAAGCAGTAACATAGCTTTATAAGATTTAATTCCCATGAAAATTGAGTGAGCTGAAATTAAAATCTATTAAACTATCAGTTTTAATTATGCACCTGATGATTGCATAATGCATGAAATTCCTAGTTGTGCCATAGACATAGGATAATATGTATATTTATATATAATATAAAAAAATTTCCAAATTCTACATCGGAATTTTTTTGATATACATATTTGGCTCTGTAAATAGATAATACTATTTACATCAAGCCTTCCACCTGGATCATTTTTAATATTAATGAACTTAATATTAATAGGATCTGGTTTTTGGGATTTCATCTATATGCTCTTCCTTTTTTAGAAGGGGATTTAATATATATATTTAGAGTTTTAATACTGAAAACCACAATTCTGATATATCTACAAATAGTGTATATTTATAAATGTGATATGAAACACTCTTCCCTTATAAATGTATTTATAGGTGTGTGAAAAAAGCCTCCAATACTGCAGTAGAAAAACAGGTTATTCAAAGGAATCTTTTACACACACCATATATATATATATATATATATATATATATATATATATATATATCGTGATTTTAATTATACTCATCTCAAAAACCTTCCTCGAAAACTATTGAATGAAGGAAAAAAAATGATGATAAAAAAAGAAAGAGCTTAGGGCATGAAAGTCAGTCAAAAGTGTTTGCATCGAAATCAGCATGAAGCCCAAAGAAAAAACCCGATACGAGTAACCATCTAACATAAAGTGCTCAATACAAAGGTAGAGCAAACTAAATAACACCTAATGAGCCAGACGAACCTACCTAGGTTTCTTCTAAATGGATCGTCAGGGAAAGCTGACAATCCGTTTAAGAGAAAACCTAGGTAGGTTTGTCTGGCTCATTAGGTGTTATATATATATATATATAAAAGTTGACACAGAAGTCAACACCCAGAGGGAAAATCTTTTTATGTTAAACGCAATCATCAATTCATGTGCATTCTGTTTTTGCTCAACTATTTATATATACAGGTCAGTGATGCATTGTGGGTAGTCTATTATATTATTGTAAATGTTATCTTGGTGGGTGGTAACAGTTGCGTTTTGAATTAGGGGTTACTTAGTAGAAGAGGGGAGAGTACTGGATTGCTATGTGATGTCGGTTCTTCAATATGGCAGTGAATGTTGGACAATATCTTAGAAGATGATGGAAAAACTTGAAGCAGCTGAAATGTGGTTCTACAGAAGGATGCTGCGAATATCATGGATCGAGCATGTGAGTAATGACGAGGTTTTAGAAGTGACGGAAACAAAAAGGAAATTAATACTGAGCGTCAGGAAGAGACAACTGAAGTTCCTGGGACATGCAACGAATAAGAAGGGCTTGGAGAAGCTGTTACTAACAGGCCAGATAGTGGGAAAAAGAGACAGGGGAAAGAAACGGATAACATATTTGAAGGACCTGATCAGGTGGATGAGGGAACGAGGGTTGCATGGTGCAACAGGTGAAAGTGAGCTAAGAGCCACCAGGGACAGAGAAATGTGGAGAGCCATGATCGCCTACGTCCTGAAAGGACATGGCACATAGAAGAAGACTTAGTAGAAGTAATGGTGGATCTGAATGCAGATTTTTGGCTATTTATAGCGTTGTTTGTTAACTTTTTAATTTATTATTGATTATTTTATTGCTGGTTGTTATTATTACATTTTTTGTGTTTGTATTGGTGCATATGTGCTTTGTTAATTTCTTTATTATTTACTTTATTTATTTGTTTGGATTAATTCATTTTACTTATTTTTGTTTATTTAATTTAATTTATTTTATTTTAATCTTTGTTTTTAATTTTCAATTTTTAAGTAATATAGCAAAGATTTGTTTTCATGTCTGAATTTTGAAATGAGTTCTAATCATTTATTTAATAGTTTGTTTTGGTATCGGGAGGTAATTATACCTATTTTTTCCTCCAGGCAGAATTTACAGTTTTTGTTTTAGGTTGATGTTGTTTCTTTATTTTTCATGATATTTTTTTGTGTGAGTTGTTTTTTGTTTTTAATCTCTCAGATACATATGCTCTATCCCTGATATTGAGCACTTTAATGCATAAATATATCATACCTTAAAACTATATTTTATCATATATATATATATATATATATATGATAAATCTTACTTAGATTTATTCTATATATATATAGAGACATTTTTACTATATTACTTAAAAATTGAAAACTAAAAACAAACAAAGATTAAAATAAAATAAAGAAAAATAAGTAAAATGAATTAATCCAAACAAATAAATAAAGTAAATAATAAAGAAATTAACAAAGCACATATGCACCAATAGACACACACACACACACACACACACACACACACACACACACACACACACACACACACACACACACATATATATATTAATGTGATGTGTGATGAATGAATTGTTGTTTAAATTATGTAAAATGAAAAACAAAAAACACTGACATCTCATTTTAACAGATATATATACCAAAATTACACAAGAAATATCTTGAAATACTAAACAGTAAATTTGTTGAATGAAATCACCATTAGCTTCAACTATAGTCTCTAGACGACTTCAGAATCTCCAACAACTTTTCTGGACTTCCACTTTGTTTAAGTTGGTGAATGAAGCCATAATCTTGGCTTTCAGTTCATCTTTAGTGCTACAAGGATTTGTGTTGTTCTCTCACTCGCCTGTGCCCACCACATAATACTCAAGAGGGTTGCAGTCAGGGGAGTTAAGTGGCCAGATGTAAGTCGGGATGTAATCGCAGAAATTGTCTGATGGCCATGACTTGGTTCTCCTGCTTGTGTGTCATGGTTTATAGTCCTGTTGCCAGACATAAGACCTTCCAGCAACCGCACCCACACCCAGAGCAGCACTACCTCCTATAGATGTAGGTCTCTGTGTTGAGTCTGAGGCCTTGTGAGAAGTTGAATAGAGATATAATGTTGCCACCACTAGTGCCATCACCATTAGATTTATCAAACTTTCTGAAGCTTTTTTTTTTTAAACCATTCATTTAAGAACCATCACATCACTTGAAAAGACACAAAAGTGTTGAAACAAAATGGCTACTTTTGTAGTGATATTGTAACATATCCATGTTATAATTTATGAATAGATAATATATATATATATATATATATAAGGAAAATCAGCTGGTTATGCTAGCATGGTTTTGACCTTTTTGGTTCTGACCTTTTTGAAACTCAAAAGGTCAAAACCATGTTAGTATAACTAGCTGATCTTTCCTACCTAAATATCTAAATGCTCTACAAGTTGAATTTTTATCTTCATTCAAGCATGTATTGAGCACTTTCTAATAAAACTGTTTACTCATCTAATTTTTATTTAAATTGACCAGTAAAAAGTTCAGTATATAAACTAAACATTAAAGAAATCTTTTCTGTACCAATGCATTTTGCTCCTTGAGGAAGATTATTAAGGCAAATATAGAGGTTTTATTTTATAATTTGTATTTATACACTGAACTAACATGGAGGAAAAATATTGTTCTTCTTTGTCAGGAAAGCTAACCTATGAACGATGATAAGTTCTTCTGTGTCAGGAAAGCTAACCTATGAACGATGATAAGTTCTTCTTATGGAAAGCTAACCTATGAATGATGCTAAGTTCTTCTGTGTAAGGAAAGCTAACCATGAATGATGCTAAGTTCTTCTGTGTCAGGAAAGCTAACCTATGAATGATGCTAAGTTCTTCTGTGTAAGGAAAGCTAACCTATGAATGAGGCTAACTTATTCTGTGTAATGGAAAGCTAACCTATGAATGATGCTAAGTTCTTCTGTGTAAGGAAAGCTAACCTATGAATGATGCTAAGTTCTTCTGTGTAAGGAAGGCTAACCTATGAATGATGCTAAGTTCTTCTGTGTCAGGAAAGCTAACCTATGAATGATGCTAAGTTCTTCTGTGTAAGGAAAGCTAACCTATGAACGATGATAAGTTCTTCTGTGTCAGGAAAGCTAACCTATGAATGATGCTAAGTTCTTCTGTGTAAGGAAAGCTAACCTATGAATGATGCTAAATTCTTCTGTAAGGAAAGCTAACCTATGAACGATGATAATTTCTTCTGTGTCAGGAAAGCTAACCTATGAATGATGCTAAGTTTTTCTGTGTAAGGAAAGCTAACCCTATGAATGATGCTAAGTTCTTCTGTGTCAGGAAAGCTAACCTATGAATGATGCTAAGTTCTTCTGTGTAAGGAAAGCTAACCTATGAATGATGCTAAGTTCTTCTGTGTCAGGAATGCTAACCTCATGAATGATGCTAAGTTCTTCTGTGTAAGGAAAGCTAACCCTGATGATAATTCTTCTGTGTAAGGAAAGCTAACCTATGAATAAGCTAATTCTTCTGTGTAAGGAAAGCCAACCTATGAATGATGCTAAATTCTTCTGTGTAAGGAAAGCTAACCTATGAACGATGATAATTTCTTCTGTGTCAGGAAAGCTAACCTATGAATGATGCTAAGTTCTTCTGTGTAAGGAAAGCTAACCTATGAATAATGCTAAGTTCTTCTGTGTCAGGAAAGCTAACCTATGAACGATGATAAGTTCTTCTATGTAAGGAAAGCTAACCTATGAATGATGCTAAGTTCTTCTGAGTAAGGAAAGCTAACCTATGAACGATGTTAAGTTCTTCTTTGTCAGGAAAGCTAACCTATGAACGATGATAAGTTCTTCTGTGTCAGGAAAGCTAACCTATGAACGATGATAAGTTCTTCTGTGTAAGGAAAGCTAACCTATGAATGATGCTAAGTTCTTCTGTGTAAGGAAAGCTAACCTATGAATGATGCTAAGTTCTTCTGTGTCAGGAAAGCTAACCTATGAATGATGCTAAGTTCTTCTGTGTAAGGAAAGCTAACCTATGAATGAGGCTAACTTATTCTGTGTAAGGAAAGCTAACCTATGAATGATGCTAAGTTCTTCTGTGTAAGGAAAGCTAACCTATGAATGATGCTAAGTTCTTCTGAGTAAGGAAAGCTAACCTATGAACGATGCTAAGTTCTTCTGTGTAAGGAAAGCTAACCTATGAATGATGCTAAATTCTTCTGTGTAAGGAAAGCTAACCTATGAACGATGATAATTTCTTCTGTGTCAGGAAAGCTAACCTATGAATGATGCTAAGTTCTTCTGTGTAAGGAAAGCTAACCTATGAATGATGCTAAGTTCTTCTGTGTCAGGAAAGCTAACCTATGAATGATGCTAAGTTCTTCTGTGTAAGGAAAGCTAACCTATGAATGATGCTAAGTTCTTCTGTGCAAGGAAAGCTAACCTATGAATGATGCTAAGTTCTTCTGTGTCAGGAATGCTAACCTATGAATGATGCTAAGTTCTTCTGTGTAAGGAAAGCTAACCTATGAACGATGATAAGTTCTTCTGTGTCAGGAAAGCTAACCTATGAATGATGCTAAGTTCTTCTGTGTAAGGAAAGCTAACCTATGAATGATGCTAAATTCTTCTGTGTAAGGAAAGCTAACCTATGAACGATGATAATTTCTTCTGTGTCAGGAAAGCTAACCTATGAATGATGCTAAGTTCTTCTGTGTAAGGAAAGCTAACCTATGAATAATGCTAAGTTCTTCTGTGTCAGGAAAGCTAACCTATGAACGATGATAAGTTCTTCTATGTAAGGAAAGCTAACCTATGAATGATGCTAAGTTCTTCTGAGTAAGGAAAGCTAACCTATGAACGATGTTAAGTTCTTCTTTGTCAGGAAAGCTAACCTATGAACGATGATAAGTTCTTCTGTGTCAGGAAAGCTAACCTATGAACGATGATAAGTTCTTCTGTGTAAGGAAAGCTAACCTATGAATGATGCTAAGTTCTTCTGTGTAAGGAAAGCTAACCTATGAATGATGCTAAGTTCTTCTGTGTCAGGAAAGCTAACCTATGAATGATGCTAAGTTCTTCTGTGTAAGGAAAGCTAACCTATGAATGAGGCTAACTTATTCTGTGTAAGGAAAGCTAACCTATGAATGATGCTAAGTTCTTCTGTGTAAGGAAAGCTAACCTATGAATGATGCTAAGTTCTTCTGAGTAAGGAAAGCTAACCTATGAACGATGCTAAGTTCTTCTCTGTAAGGAAAGCTAACCTATGAGTGATGCTAAGTTCTTCTGTGTAAGGACAGCTAACCTATGAACGATGCTAAGTTCTTCTCTGTAAGGAAAGCTAACCTATGAGTGATGCTAAGTTCTTCTGTGTAAGGAAAGCTAACCTATGAACGATGCTAAGTTCTTCTATGTAAGGAAAGCTAACCTATGAACGATGCTAAGTTCTTCTCTGTAAGGAAAGCTAACCTATGAGTGATGCTAAGTTCTTCTGTGTAAGGACAGCTAACCTATGAACGATGCTAAGTTCTTCTCTGTAAGGAAAGCTAACCTATGAATGATGCTAAGTTCTTCTACAAATACTTTCACGGCTTCTGCTTCAATGAACTTAGCTCATTAGTGCCCACTAAATATAAATTTACTTAATCCACGAGATTAGCAACTAGGTCTCACCCTTTTACTGTGCAACTAATAAACTGTCAACGCAAATTCTACTCCCTCAGCTTCTTTTCTCGCACTTACTACCTGTGGAATTCCCTTCCATTTAATTGATTTCCTGAAAACTATAATCTCCAAGAAATTAAATGTAAAGTCAATAGTCATTTCCTATCTCACTAACCTGCATCTTCTCTCTCATGCTCCTTTCTTTGTCCGCTCCACTCTCATCAGTATTCACATCATTCTCTTACCCACTTCTTGACACCCCCTATAATCTGTTACTCTTTCTCATAACTTTCCTCCTATGTAACCCCCTGCAAAACAGTGGCAGTAAAATGCCTTGCTTGGGGGCGATATGATTATGAAAAAAAAAAAAGTGGTGTAATTTGTTGCCTAGTAATTATAAGTGAATAAATGTTGTTATTTTTAAAATTTTTATTTTATAATCCTTCCTTAAAAGAAATGCTCTTTTCTCAAGCCAACATACATGACTATAAAGCGTTTAAAAAATTAAAAGAAAATTGTTAACTCAAGACATTTAAATATTTAAGATAAATAAATAATTAAACTAAATGATATAAAATACATTGAAATAAATAATACTTACATTAAAAAATAAATAAAAATAAAAATTTAGCAACAACATTTATTGACATATGTGTGCGTGTATGTATTTGCAGTGAATTCAATCCTCACAGGGGGCTTCATAATTTCAGCCTTGTGCTATAGTTATTAAATTGCATAATATACACATTATATAATAATAATAATAATAATAATAATAATCACAAATCTATTGTAACTGACAGAAAATGTTACTTATTAATATTTAACGCATTTAAAGATGAACTGATTTTGGAAACAAAGTGCTCAATATAAAAATACAGAAGATAAAGAAAAATTTAAAAAATTCTCTTTGGACCAACTTCTAGTTTTGCAGATAGACAGTTTTTTTAATATTTTCACATTTTGAATATTGGTATAATGTTTGTGTTATACTGTACTCTTATGCAAACCAAAATTTACAAGATTGATATCGAAGGCAGATATTTAATTGTTTTATCTTGATATATAAAAAGTCGGAGAATTGATATAATTGGAATTTAGTGTGGAGTTTATTACTAAAATGGTCAACAGTTTGGCATTTTGAATGGTAAGCACATTTGAAGCATTAAAATTTCTCTTGGTATCTTTACTGGAAAGTTTCCTGGTTAGTTTTTTGACTCAAAATTCAATCAGACTATTTTTATTGTACCTGTTGAACTTTTACTGAGGCCTGCAACTTCACAACGTGGGATTAAAATTTCTGTTTTTGGTTTTTCTTATGGCTGAGATATTGCAGTTGTCTGACATGTTCAGCCCCCAGACATTTTTTTTTCTCATTGCTTATTTTTAGTTACATTTCTTCTAATAGGATATGCATTTCCAAGTCTATCATACTAATTAGCATCAGAATGACATTAATATTATATTCCCCATCATTTAACATAATAGCTTACAATAAACACCTGTTAATGTACATTTAAACTTACTCAGTTAAATTGTCAAAGCTTTAACAATTAATAACTCTGTAGAAAGACACTATTTGTCTCTTTGTCAAGTGTAAAAATAAGATCTTACTTGGTTCTTGTGCACATGTGAGTAGCAGATAATGTTATGCAAAATATGCATATAATTTCACTTACAAAAAAACATAAGCATATATGTATATCTGTAACACTAAAAGTAAAAAGTTTTTGAGAATCATTAGTTTTTGAGCAAAGAAATATGACAACGGATTTCATTCAAATAAAAGAAACAGAGTCAGGGTCATTTTCTGCATGGGACCAAAACAATTAGATTCATTAGCACATTTTAGAAGTAGACATGTTATATAAAAATACACACATATCTGCACTTGTACATACTATTGAGGATGCACATCTTGAAATTGTATTGTAGACACTAAATGTTGCAGGTACTGTTTCTAGTTAAACTAAAAGTAGTTACCACAATATTTTGCACATGTAAATGACAGGTGAAAAAAAAATGGAATAAATTTCAAAAAAGCAATATTTTATATATTTTGGTTTTTATATAACTGAGTAGAAAAAAAAACTTGGACACATGCAAAAGAAAGAAGACATTAAAAGTTAAGAAGAGTGTGTGTGTGTGTGTGTGTGTGTGTGTGAACGTGTGAGTGAAAGAGAGAGAGAGTGAGAGAGAGAGAGAGAGAGAGAGAGAGAGAGAGAGAGTTTACTTACTAATGGGAAAGATATTCCTATACTCAGGGAAATCCTGATTCGTTTTGTCACTTCTACCATATGTTAGAAAGAAAAGAGAGACAAGAGGATGAAGACAAGAAGTGTCTCATTTTTATTAGTATTTTGTTAACAGTACCCTTTAATGACTTCTTGTTGAAACTAGTGAAGCTATGTGGGGAGAAACCACAATGCCTATATATATATATATATATATATATATATATATATATATATTCATGCAGGTTTCATTGAATAATATAGACAAGTTTTGTCTATTAATTTTGTGTAGGATCCGTTCGTACCGTCTGATATATACAAAATTAGTAGACAAAACTTGTCTATATTATTCAATGAAACCTGCATGAATGAAAAAATGCTGCCAAAATACACACAATATATATATATATATATATATATATATATACAGGTTTCATTGAATAATATAGACTAGTTCTGTCTATTTATTTTGTGTAAGATCCGTTCGTATGATCTGATTAGCTTGATAGTGTTGTCATGGAAAGACGACATTTAATGTTCAGTGAACATAGAACATTTAAATTATTATTAAAAGAGTGGAGATATACAGAGAAAATTTCTCTATATAACTCCACTGAACATTAAATGTTCATCCTTTGATAATGGCTTATGTAAACTGAAAGCTCAGACCTAATAAAAAAATCAACAATTATTGCGATTTCTTGTCGTCTTTCCATGACAACACTATCAAGCTAATCAGATCATACGAACGGATCTTACACAAAATAAATAGACAGAACTTGTCTATATTATTCAATGAAACCTGTATTAATGAAAATACACACAATATATATATATATATATATATATATATATATATATGTAATACTAAGTTTTAAATTATTTTTTAAGCAAAGAACTATAACCAGTGATCTGATCCAGATAGCAGAAACATAGTCAAAGTCTTTGTTGCCTTTTCCTGATTTACATGGACCAAAAAGCCCCTGAGCAACTGAATAAGTAAAATGAACAGAAAATACAGTTACTTTTCAGATGACCATCTGTTGTATTACTGAGATGATAGTGTGGTGATACCAACCGAGCAAAAGTGATGGACCGGATGTTTGCACCCTCACAACCAAAAAGCAAATGACCAAAAGTCATTGATGCACAGCTGGATTTGCACAGATGTTCCAGTTGAAAACTAACAATTAATTAAATATTAAATTCCCAGTTTGTGAGCCTATGCGAATTTTATTTATTGGCCAATCGGAAGCCCAGAATCAAATATGGATATGAATTCCCAAATGATCTGCTGCGATCCAAAAAGTCAAAATAAAAAGCCAATATAGAAAGCATTGCCAGACAGAAAGACAGACAAACTCGAGAGAGACGAATGTAATTAGTATCTCCCTTGACCAAGTCAAGTGGCTTACTATGCTCGTCGCCTTCACCTCTCGTTTTTTCTTCCCTGTCTCAAAACTACTTATTGACCCAAAGCGCATACATCAAAGACATTCCTTACTTACAGTGCTCCCACATTCCTAAGCATTAATTCTCTTTTCAGCATTTTATTGCCATGAACATTTTAATGTCCTTTGGACCTATACTTCAAGTATTACTTTAATTGTAAAAACCTTAATTGATATGTGTATATATAAAATGTTATTTTTCAACTTAATTTGCTTTTCTTGATTCATAATCATTTTATGACTTATAGTGGGCTATCTACAATGAGGCAAAATTCCATTAATCTGCAACAATATACAACTACTCTTCACTAGAACGGACTCCTCACTATAACAGGAAAAGAATGGATAACCCAATATAGTAGTAGTACGATACCAAATGATGTGTGCTGAAATATCTACAGCACAATATCCATGCTAATGGATATTAAGTACAAACAATATAAACACAAATAAGACAGGACAACAATAATTAGAAAGAGAGAAGAGGTTAAGTTGTTAGAGTCACAGAGAGCATAGTCTGATAATAATCGTCAATGACACACTGAATTACTGGCTACATATTAATCTTTATTTATATAGCTATTTCGACTACAGACCATTCCATATTTGAGAGTGCTAGAGGGATGTCAGCTGCTCTACAACACCATCAATTTATTTTTTGTCTAAAATTTATGAGAAACAAAGGTCATTTACTGATAACAAAATGATACCAAATAAAATCAATGATTTCAGTGGAGTCAATTTTTAAATTAATTATTCATTATTATTTAATCTTATATTATTTTTTTATTACATAAATTAAGTCAAAATATAATAATGTTTAACATTTTTATCCAAATAATTATTATTCCAAAAAATAATTTCGATCCCCAAAAAATATTGATTTAACCCTTTAGCCTTCAACCTGTCCAAACCTTCCCCATCAATACTGGGTCTCAATGTTCAATCCCCCCCACCTTGTATATTTTGCCATATTTCTGATGACGTCATCAGAAATAACAAAAGAAGTCATGTGGCCATAAAGAGTGAAACGTAAATGATATTTATGATATTTTGAGCATGTTGAATGCTAAAGAGTTAATGTCTAGAAAACATTAAGGTGGAACTATTTTTATTTGGAACATTCAAAATTTATGCATATCATTAAAACATTACATTAGAAACAATGCAGGTCAGAGGTGTGTCCTGATGTCTGTAGCAAAATTCAGACAAAAAAGACCTTGTTTTATTCATTTTTCCCATATTCTGAATTTTAAGTGTGTTTATATAGAGATATAATGACCTTTTATTGCTCATTATTTATACTTGGCTTGCAATGAGAAATCGGGGAGCTGAGTTCAAATTCCACTTAAATTTCTTGCATTCACTTATGCACAAATACCCTTGGGAAAGTATTAATCCATCTTCCCTCCAATTATGGGTTAAATAACAGGGCAGATTGGTTCTATAGCCTTGGCTGGCAACCAGTCTACCGCAGAAAATAATGGCAACCTACTGCGGGATAATCTTCTGCCCAGTCACTCATGTCTCTTTTGTGACATGATTGCCCAAACGTGCATCATATATGGCAATTAACTGACTGACTGACTGACATTTAGTTTATTATCCTCATCTTTACTTTTGTTATCGTAAGGTTGTGGCCATTGTGCTCTCTGGATATTGGTATCTGTATAAATCCGAGTAACTTACAAAAAACTATGGGTGTAGACTATTCTTGTTCCACTGCCCATGTCTAGGAATATCTTGTCTAGTTCTTATTGTTAGTACTACTCCATTCCCCTGTTTATACTATGTCACCAAAATCCATGGACCAATGCTTTAATCCACTCCATTATTGTTACATAAGACAATTCTTTGTGATGAATTTGGAGCCTTAAGCCTAACCTAACTGCTGATTAGTGCAGCTACCCTTTATGCTTGACTACAGCTGCTGCTGTTCAAAACTTGCTCTCATTTTTCTTTCTTCACTAGTGGCTTCCATATTGTATTTATTTCTATGCAAGGTGTATTAAGGAGGTCTTCATAGTTTAGCATATGTGCTGATTCTTTCAGATATCTAACTCTACAGTGTTCTTCCTTGTCCAGTATTTTCACTTTATTCCATAGGACCTTTTCCTTTCATACATGATCAACCATGCCCTAATTCATGGTCTCACACCTCACTATGATTTTTTTTATGTTCCTCCAGCTTTACTTTTAGAGTTAGGGGTTGTTTTCCATTCTTTGCCACAGCTGCAAGGAATGGAGTACATTCAGTTCTTGGTCACGTTCTCCCCCATAAGACTTTACTTGGCAGGGATTTCTCTTTTGAATGAAGCTGCTTTTGAATATTGTCTTGATGCTATCTAGTAGGCCTCTGTTGGTCAACTCTTCTGAATCTTTTCCAAAAAGCCCTTGATGTAAGACAGACAGACCAATTTTTTGGTCTTCTTCTTTGACCCTTCTATTTCCCCCTGCAGATACTGATGAGATGTTTGCCAGGTAGATGTCATTCTGAAGAGTATGCTTGATGCTGATCATTTTGATCTAGTTTAAAAAAGAAAAAAAAATGATAATAAGCTAGCCTTCCTAGATGTACTAATAACTTACACAGAGAATGGGTTCAAAACATCTGTATCTCACAAGCCAACCTTCACCGGACAATACCTCAACTTCAATTCCCACTATTCATAGTGTGAAGAAAGAGACTGTCCGATGCCTACAACACCAGTTAAAAATAATAAATGACTACCCAGAAATATACCAACTAGATATGATCAGCATCAAACATATCCTTTAGAATAACATGCCTATCCCTGTCCTGTCATCCATTTGCACAAGCCTGTTAAGTAGGTTATATACTATTTCTTCACCTGCCTTCACTATGTCATGTGAGTGTTAAAATCTCTAAGCATTCATTATGTGTCCCAGAAATTTTAACTGTCTCTTTCTGATTTTAAGTGGTTTTTAGTTATTTTCTTTAAAACTTCCTCATTGCTTGCATGTTTATCCATGGCATTCTCAGTATCTACCTGTAGAACCATGCCACTGTTGCTTCAAGTCTCTTCTTCATCTATGAAGAGATTGTCCAGCATTCACTGCCATATAGGAGAACTGGGTTCACTCTAGAAAATACTAAAGTAAGGTTTATACTTGGTATAATCTCAGAAAATCAAAAGCACCATGAGCTTTGAAGGTTGACCTAGAAGATGACCTTAAAACCATCAAGTACAGAATCAGGCTATCAGGACTGTCAGTGTGTCAGTCAGTTAAGTGCCATATGTGATACATGCTTGGGCGATCATGTCTCAAGAGAGACATGACTTACTGGGCAGAAGATTATTCTGTAGTAGGTTGCCATTACTTTATGCAGTAGATTGGTTGCCAGCCAAGACTATAAAACCCAATCTGCCCTGTTATTTAACCCATAGTTAGAGGAAGAAGAGATGTATTATATTATTAAGCAGTAATTAGTGGGGGATCAGTTTATTGCTTTATAACAATATAAAACTTATCCCTCACTTTATAACCAGTAGAAGCATTAATCATGTTTTCAACTATTATATTCAGTCAGTTAAGTGCCATATGTGATACATGCTTGGATGATCATGTCTCGAGAGAGATATGACTTACTGGGTAGAAGATTATCCCGCAGTAGGTTGCAATTACTTAAAGCAGTAGATTGGTTGCCAGCCAAGGCTATAGAACCCAATCTATCCTGTTTAACCCATAAGTGGAGGGAAGAGGTGAATTAATATCTTTTCCAATTGTATTTGCTTGTAAATGAATGTAAGGAATTCAACTGGAATTTGAACACAGCTCTCTGATTTCTCATTCCAAGCCGATATCCACTGCACCACAACACACATCCATCAGTGGTTACACCAACATAAACAAGAAAATTAATCCAGATGAATTTAGGATAAACACACATGAGACCAGCAAATAACAGGAAGTTATATAAGCACTCAACCTCTGAGGGGAAAGACAGAATCCTTCATAAGAAGGTCAAACATTCAAAGATCTGCAGCCATTTACTCTTGACATGACCAATATTAATTGGATGGATTTCATTAGTGAATAAATAATTATTGTACATATAAAGCATTTGGTCTCATATTCTTGTCAGTCATTAAATAACATTACAATCAGGGCAGAAAGTAGGACCAGCAAAATAAGTACAAATTCTTGTTGGTTTGAATAAAAAATTCATGATTGCAAAATACTTGCCCCTCTCCAATCTATAGGTAGAAGTACACAAATGCATATTGAGATTTTTTCTGATCCAATATAGAATAGACTTGTTCTCAGTGTCATCTAACACAGTCCTGGTTTGTCTTGTCTTGAAGTCAGAACGCTATTTTAACTTGTCTGAATTTGTTTGTGTGTGTCGACCCCAATTCTTAGTTTGTGGACATTTTGCCACATTCCTGTCAATTTGCCTTATTATTGTTAATTTGCCTTACTTATATTGTTTGCTTGCTTTATATTTTGTTTTTGCCATGTTCTTTTCTTTTACTTGTTATTACAAATTTTGTCAATTCTGTTTGTTGGGTAGTTTTGTTACTTATTTTGCAATTAATCACAGTTACTTACTTCATAATTCCAGCATATTTTTTTGCATTCATTTTCATGCTAATGCTTTTGAGAAGGACATGAATCCATTTTTCTCCCTAAAGGCAACAGGGTGAGAGAATGGCTAGATTAGAAGTGAAATAGATATTGTTGATAGCTGCTGTTTGTTGTTTCTCTCTCAGTGTGGTTAGTGTTGATAGGAAGGCAGGTCTCTCACAGCTTGTTAGTGCTGGTCTCTGTCCCTAGTTTGTTTTAATTAGAGAATTTTTTTTTTTTTTTTATATGTGTTTCACCCCGAGCAAGGCATGTCACTGCCACTACTGCGCAGGGGGCTACATAGAGTGGAGAAAGGATGGTTAAATATAGGAAATGTCAGAGGGTGGGTGATAGGCGGGTAAGGATACCGAGAATGAGGGTTGGGTAGATGAGAGTTTTCTGAGAATAATTGGGAGTTAGTGTGATAGGAGGTGTCTATTGACCCTACATTTAAACACCTGGAGATTGTAGCTGTCAGGAAAGCAGACTTGTGGAAGGGAATTCTACAGGCGGGAAGTGTGAGAAAAGAAGCTGTTGGAGTAGAATTTACGATTACATCTTAAAGCTGTAAGGTAGATCCAAATTAATATTTAGAATTTTGGAGAAGAGTGCCTCTGATTGGTCAATAAATTGTCTTATTTTGGTTAAAGCAGATGTATATGTGGAGCTTGTGCGTAGAAAACATTTATACTTTGGGTCGTTGAACAGTCAACATCAGGATTGTGTAGAAAAATGTAAGAGGCACGACACACTGCATGCATGATGACTGTCACTATCATCAGGTTTCACAACTTCCTTGGCAATATCAAGATACATTTTTATTTTATAAATTTAATTATCAGTTGCACAGTTCTCAGTGGATCAACCTCACCAGCTAGAGATACCTATTCTTGAAAGGAAATTTACTGTTGTTATTATTTTTAAAAGTAAATGCACTTACTTTGTGGATCGGAGTTTGGAATATACGTAGTAGAATTATTAGTATGTGAAGTATTTGTCGATACCTCATCATATTTATAAAATATTTCGTTTTTAATTGACAGCGTTATGACGTTTCAATGAATTGAAAAACTAAAGAAGAAAAAAAAAGATCACTGAAAGAACGAAAGAAGAAAACAGTAAAAAACGAAGAATAAGGTCAACAAAATTCACTTTCATAATTTTAAAATTTCTCCATGTTTGTGGAATAGGTATAATTAAATTACACAAACACAATATTGGTCAATTGATCTGTATTTTATATTTTTGAGATTTGAGAAGTTTTTTTTTAATGCATAATACCTTTAAAACTTTATTGTTTTTTAAACCATCACAATGAAGTTTTTTTTGTAACAGCCCCATTTTCACACAATTAAAACTGGTTAGGGCTTAAATTGAAATTTCTAAAATAATACATCAAGTTGATTTATTGAGGTGGATGTAATTTTAAAAACAGATAGCCATTCCTTCAATAATGGGATTTTTTTTTTATATACAAAAAAATCGATTCTTGTTATTCAAACTTTTTTTTACACAGATGAGAAGAAACGAAAAAAAAGTTAATTAGAATTTTTCACTTGACATTCTCTTTGTTTTTCATTCAATTCTTATTCATTTAATATACAATATACAGGGAAAAAAACGATGACAGAATCGTTGAATTTCTTATTCGAGTTGGCCAACATAACCTGTTAAATGGCTACTACTGCTGCTACTTCTGACGAGGACGACTACACACTATCAAATTTTGGGTGACGATAACTCGAGTCAAACGTATATCCACCCACTAGATTTAAAATATTATCGCTTTAATTGAAATCAAAGTGAATAACTTCTTGCAAATCCCTATTGCAAATTGCTTAAAAGCAAAGAAATATAATTGAGAAATCAACAAAAAATGTTAAAAAAAAAAAAGAAAGAAATTGAAACGATAAATTATCCCGCCAAAATTAAGGGCTACACAACACAACAGGCTTTCTTAGTCATGAGCTTAGGAACTTAAAAAAAAGAAAGTGATACGTTCCAAACGAGTAGTTGGAGAAAGCTGTTGATGATCGATGACCAACATTGTGTACGATAATCAATAAAAGAAAGTTAAAAGATCTGGTGTATATTTCAGGAGAAATTATATAAAGTCGGTGACATCAGTATTTTTCGTTTGTATTTTTTAAGCTTTAAAAATTAGATTAAAAAAAAAATTAAATATATTTTTTTTAATAAGAATATGTTGAAACATCAAATTTTGTAAATAATTGTTATGTTTGTTTCTCTGGATAATTAAATCTAAAAAATGACCTGTAAGTGTATTCATTCATTACATTAAGAAATGTAAAACAAAAAATAGAAAATAATATAAGGTAGGGAATTTAAATTTTATAATTTATATTTTATAAATTATAATTATTAAAAGTCGGAGAGGATGTCATTGTCAAATAAATAATAAAACTTGATTAAAGATGAATTTTTAAAACTCCATCTCATCATGTAAAAAATTCGCACACAATGAAAAATTATTTTCTGAATAAATAAGTCAACTAAACCAAATTTAATATTTTTTAGTTCAACATATTTTTGCTTTGCATAATTTATTAGTAAGTTTTTATTGGTTATTTAGAAATATTTTTTGCCACCTCTGGTCGTTTAATTGATTAAAGAGACTTTTTGTTTTTTAGTCACTACCTGAAAAACGACCCCAGTTAACGAGTCGTATTTTTAAATTGTAAATAAAATGAATTAAGAAACAATATTTTGAATAAACTAAATGAAGAAATGTTGATGATAGATGACAATGTTTAAAGTTTAATACATTTAAAAATAAAAATATTATTAATTTATAAAATATTACTTTTGTTTTATTTACTTTCGTTTTCTCTCTATCCACAAGAAGCCGAAGTTATAAATTATGTTTTCCTACCCTAACTACGTTTACCTTTTGACTTTTTTCTCGCTCGCTCATTATTAACTTTAACTATCTTATTGTTCTCTCTTCAAAATCTAACCAGAATCATATCCCATTTTTGTATGCGTCACCGTACACCTTGGTATTTACACATAATACAGGCATGTACATATGCACACAACTTCAGGAATGTGCTTGTTCTAAGAAAAAAGAAAAAAAAAGTCGTGTTTGAGAACGTGTCTTTAAATAGAAGGCTGGTTTGTTGAGATTTACGCTTCGCCTAAGAGAATCTTCACAAAATTGACGAATTGCTGGATCCGAAAATAAATTTTGTTTTTTAAAATTCATTTTGCTTAAAATTGAGTTGAATTAATAGAGACTTCAATCCAATTGTTCATTTTTGACAGATGGTCTTCTTGACGCTTGAATCTTGATCACATGAAAAGATCCTCTGCAATTTTTCTAGTGTCTTCAAGCAATTTCCAGATGTAATGATTGCCCGAAAATCAAGAGAGGTAACTCTGTTCATAAGGATGTTAAAAATTTCATGTTAGCATTTGATATTGCCTTGTTTTGCAAAGCATATCTTAAATGTGGCATACCAATTCGGATGTATGGTGTACCCAGTGAGGATCGAACTCACTCCTCAGATGTAATTGATTTTGGGACATAAGCTGGTTACCCATTACAGCTACACCAGGTCAAAGTATCGATTCTGAAAATAATACTTCCTTGAGAATAAGATAATTATAGAAAATAGATTGAATATGAAACAATGCGAATCTGTACATCAATAGTGAACACAAACAAACCATTTCGGGACCTGTCACTTCACTGACGGCAAAATGATGTAATTTCAAATATAAATTGTTTGTTCAAACATTTATTATAGTGGGTTGCTTATCTATTCTTTTCTGTTAGTAGTGGAGAGTCCATTCTAGTGAAGGGTAGTTGTATACTGTTGCAGGTTAACGGAATTTGGCCTTGTTGTAGATAGCCCACTATAAGTCATAACGAACGGTAATAAACCAAGAAAAGCAAATTGACTTGAAAGATAACATTTTATATATAACACATATCAATTAATGTTTTTACAGTTGAAGTAATACATGAAGTATAGGTCCAACGGAGGTTAAATGTTCATGGCAATAAAATGCTGAAAAGAGAATTAATGTTTAGGAATTTGGGAGCGTGTAAGTAAGGAATGTTTTTGATGTATTCGCTCCTTAGGTCAGTAAGTAGTTTTTGAGGCAGGGAAGAAGGAAAGAGGTAAGGGAGGCGAAGGTAGTAAGCCGCTTGACTTTGGTCAAGGGAGAGAATAATTACTCTCTTCTCCTCGGTCTGCCTGTCGATGTTTTCTGTATCCGCTTTTCATATCTTCTTTTTGGATTACAGCAGCTCATTTGGGATTTCACACTTGTATTTGGTTCTGGGCTTCCCATTGGCTGATAAATAAAATTCGCGTAGGCTCGCGAACTGGAAATTTAATACTTAATTAATTTTTATTTTTCAACCGGAACATCTGCGCGGAGCCGGCGGCGCAGCGACTACTTTTGGTCATTTGCTTTTTGGTCGTGAGAGAGCAAACCTCCGGTCCATCGCTTTTGCTCGGTATCACCACATTATTATATAATACAGGGTGTCCATAATGTTCGTGAGCACTTAAAAAAAATTATAACTTTATTTGTATTTGAGATAGAAATAATTTGTAAAAAGAATTAGAAAGAAGTAAATCCATATTTTTTAACGTTTTATTGAAATTATATTTAAGTTTCCACATATCCTCCATCATTAGCAATACAAAGGGTAATACGATTTTGCAGTTCACGGAAAACATTTGCCAACTCATTTACAGTAATGCCTGAAAGCACATTAGTTATTCTAGCTTTCAAATCTTCTAATGAACTAGGTTTGGTTGCATACACAATTGTTTTCACATGAAAAACATCTAATGGAGTCAAATCTGGTGAACGTGGAGGCCAATAAAATGGTCCACTCCTTCCGATTCATCTGTTAGGAAATTCCTGATTTAGAAACTGCCTAACACGCAGAGCAAAGTGACAAGGAGCTCCATCTTCTTGAAACACTCTGTTATCTTTTAAGTTTTGTTCAAGCTCACTTTTTACAGATTATTTCTATCACAAATATAAATAAAGTTATAATTTTTAAAAGTGCACACAGACTTTATGGACACCCTGTATATTCAGATACAGGAGTTATAAAAATGATTTTAAAGGCCGGCGTATATAATTTTCCAGTTTCAACAGTAAGGGGAATTAATTATCGCAACAGATATGCATTTCAATTTCATGAAAATTGTGTGTATGTATACTTTTGCACGTGCTCATATATAATTCGATTTAATGACAAACCTAAATATTTCTTACAAAATTAAAAAGAAATACTTGCAAAAAATGACTTTAATACATGGATCTGAAGCATAAAGAGCTGGTTAATTTTGCTTTGATTTGGCCTTGTGTCATACTTAACCGAATTTCCTACAGCTTACAGGTTTTATCAGGAATTATCATCAGAAGGTTTTCATCAGAAGGTTGGTTGTCAGCAGGTTGGAATATGTAGAATTTTGTGGAATAGCGCAAGAAGAATAAAATATACATTTTGCATTTTAAAATAGAAATTTATTAAAGGGAAAGTTGTAGGAGTTAATGTGCAATTAGA
The DNA here is from genome assembly GCA_037127315.1 of Ascarosepion bandense. Lineage (NCBI taxonomy): Eukaryota > Metazoa > Mollusca > Cephalopoda > Sepiida > Sepiidae > Ascarosepion > Ascarosepion bandense. The sequence continues at coordinate 2,599,562 of JBBBDQ010000950.1, forward strand.
AACATTATTAAGAGGTTAAGGGTAGAGTTCGTACAAAATGTTCGTAGTAGAAATTGTTGAAAGAGATAAGGAGAAAGAGAAAGAGGACAATGTCCGGGTCGCTTGAAGTTTGATGCTGCATTTTAGATGTGTGTCTCTCTTTCGCCGCTCCCATTTGAGTCTCTGAAGCTGCGAAGTCATTTATATGTCCTTTTGAATTTCGCACTGGATCGCTAAGTCCTTTCAAGTCTTACAAGTCGCTTCCATTGGTTAAAAATCATTTTAACACCTACTTGCGAAATCTGGTTTCGACTTTTTCTTTAAGCAGATGGTCGATCCTTTTCTAGTTGGGAAAGCCAGGATTTCACACGCCGTTGTGAATTTTTGTAAAAGTGAAGAAGAGAGTTGACTTTAATTAATTTCTGACCCGCTACAGATCCACGAACATAGGGGCTCATGCTAATCTGTGTATGTTAAGTGACTTTTGTTACAGATGCCTCTTTTTAGTGATACTAAAAATGGAAATTGCTACAACAAGCCACGGGTATTGCGATTGGTGAACATATATATCATAACAGAAAGATTAATTTCATTTGAGTTGGTTCTTGAATAAAAAGTAAGTGAGAGAATGTCCCATTTTGACTTAGAAGACACCAGAATTGGCGAGAACTTTTTTCAAAGAGGCAATCTACCTATATCAATGGAAGGGATGCTTTGTTAAGTCAGTTCAGTAAACTTGCAGACAATTTCGCTATCACGGAAGAAATCAAAGAATTGACCCTGACTTCTGATGATCAGACTTCGCACAACCCTAGCACAAACTTGCCGGTAAAACTCTGATAATATTTGTGACCAAGACTACTGCTGATTTTTTTGGAGACAATATTATCTTTTATTATTTCTTTGGGTTGATCTAATTCTTAAATTTACCCTAGACTGAATTAATATTGTTTTGAATGTTTACTTGTGATATATTTATATCTTTGCTTTTGTAAATAAATTATTTTTATTGTTATAAAACTCTAGCGTTGATAATATTTTTTTTATTCACCTTTTCTTTTAACTTCTCTCTCACACACCTTTTTTCTTTTTTTTTGTCGCAACTGTGACACAATGGAGACTAGTCCTAAGCTTTGATGTTCATTTACAAACCAAAACAATAATTCAGCTGTCTTAACTAAAACAATTAATTTTCTCATTCCATGTTCATTTCGCAAAAACAAAGAAAATAACTCATATTTATTTGCAGATATTTCTTTTGTTAAAACGGATTTTGTATTTGTGTTTCTTTAGAAAGATCGTTTTCTGTTGAAGAATCTCTTTCTTCGTTCTATTTGGATGAAGAATCAGAGTTATTGCATCTAGTTTCATATTTTGATTTAAGCATTAATGCAAATATGAAAGAAGCATATGTGATACATTTTTTTTTCTATTAAAATAAGCAACAGGAAATCACAATAAAACATTCTAGAAAAATTGGATCAAAACGGCAGTAGAATTTAGATTACATTTTTATATTTCTCAACCAATCAGCTAAAAACTTAGAATAAGAACATTCTAGAAAAATAGGATCGGAAGTAAATTAACACAAAAATATTTAGGCCCCAAAACAAAATAGTAAAATAATAAATCTGATTGGTCAATAAATGTTTTCACACCCTAATGTTAGGAAGATTCGTTGATCCCCTATTAATGTATATAATACACACAGTTAGAAAAAAAAGGTCAGTCACCAAGCTAGCCATTAAGTCCGCATGCCACCGATACTTTGCCCGGCCAAGTCATTTCTTCCACGCCAAAGTTCATGACCTAGCTCCGAGGACCTTAAAAAGAAAAAACCGACGAACTTTCTTTCAGCAACGCGACACGCTGTCGCCAACTGAAATGAACTAAATGTAAGTAGGAAAGACTTATTTACGGACTCTGCTAATGTAAACTTATACACATCTTTGAACAAATTTAACTTCTTGCCACGTTTTATTTCCCAAAAGGCAATTTTCGCATCATGTATTTTGTTTGTTTCCACGTACCATTTTATTTTTCACATAATAAATTGTTTGTTGTTTAATGTCCGTTGTGAATTATTCCTTTCACTTTGCGCGATTGTAAAACAGAGTGTTGTATTTGTGGGGGAAATAATCTGAGAGCCAGACCCGTAAAATACGGAAGCACATACAACACAGCAAATACCAAATCCCCCACAAGCAGAAGTAACATTACGCCTACTATAGTACTATTAATAGCATTGACATGATTATTGAATGTTGTATATAAAACCAGGTATAGAGCTATTAGTGACTGAACCTGAGATTTAATCATTGCATTGATGTAATCATTGCATGGTAAGCATGTAGTGGTTATTTAAGATTACGAATTTATGATGCAGTACTAATTACACGCTATTGATAGTTTGTGAATATGTGAATGGAGAAACTTTTTAATCGTACGAGTTGAATGCAGTCTTGTAAACCTTTAAATAGATGAGGCTAAATCAGTGCCAGACATACTACCTATGCCGCTAAGCTAGATCTAAGTCTTGACCGGCAGTTTTATGAATCAGCACACGGGTGAGAGTTTGTAGGAAGAATAAATACTGTTCGTGCAATTAAAGGAAATATATGTTTATTATAGAAGCAGAATGCTTAAATATTTAGGTCAAAATAATCCTACATCCTGGTGTGGGAGTAAATACTAAATATTTAAGATATATATTTCCAAGTGAATAATTCTTTCAGCAGAAATGAAACGTAATGTTTTGAGTGGTGCATAGAGAAGAGAGCTACAGAGGAAAAAGAGAGAGAGAGAGAAAAAAAAGGAAAACTTCCAAATTAACATTGTGGTGTAACGACAGACGCTCTATTGTTTCAGATATAATATCCAAATCAGTATACACATGCAATATTAGATAATAGTACCGTTCCTTCAGATATAGCATTCATATCTACATCCATTCCTGTTACTAATCATCCAGTTTCAGCACACGTAACATTATTGCCTGTTGCTGCTTTTGGTGACATTTTACAAAAGGAAATACCCAAACCTGTAACAATAAAGGAGTTTGCAATCCAAGATATAGATCTGGGGATATGGAAAATTAAGGATACTAACACAATAGATTACTGGATTGGTAGCTGTCCCTCATCACGTCAGAATCATAATTGCAACCTTTCAAACTTATGTGGAGTATATAAAATAGCTGGAGTAGAGAATATGATTTACTCATCGCTGGAATGTATTGATATCATCTCTAGGAAAAGATTTTGTGGTCAAGTGTCTGTCTGACACACGATGGTCAGCACATTTTGATGTTGTTCATGTGCTGTATAGGCGCTTCGAGAAAATAAAACATGCACTGGATCCTCTATCATCTGACAATGAACAGCAAGTGACTACAAGGCAAGAGGCAGAAGGACTGAGCAAAAAAAAAAAAAAAAAAAAATGAAAAGCCCCCAAACAACCTTTCTCACAATTCATTGGAATGACATGCTAAAAAGAATGAATAAAACAAGCAAGGTCCTGCAATCAAAGGATGTGACAATCCTTTTTTTTCAACGAGTCCTCTTGAGTCTATGAAAACCTACCTTCAGGAAATTAGAGACCAATTTAGTGAATATGAATTCAAAGGCAGAAGTATGTGGCCAGATACAGATTACAGTGTGGAAAAAACTGGAACGAAAATGGAGTGTGCGTCTTAACAGACATGAATCAGCAGAAAAAGGTTACTTCTCAGTAAAACCGAAAAGTTCAAGGTGGAAACTTTCATCCCTATTCTGGACACTCTAAGATTAGAACTGACAAAACGTGCAGAGGCTTATTCACATTTTGGAAATGTGTTTTCTTTCTTCAGTGAATTGAAAACCATTGCTTCTAATGCACTAAAAACGTGTGAACATCTGGCTAATATGTATCACAAAGAACTGAATTATGAGGGATGACTTTTTAAATGAATGCGAGAATCTCAAGTACAACATGGCTTTTGAAAATTGAAAGACTTTCCCTGCACTGTAAAGAAAAAATAGTTCAAACAATTTGAAATCTGCATTCTATAATGTTGAAATTGCACCCAGAATATTCATTCGCATGATGGTGATCAACCGTTCAAGAGAACTTTCTTTTTTCAAGACTGAAACTTATAAAAATCTGCTTCGTAGCACAATGAGGCAGCATCGTTTGAACTGGTTTTCACTCATGTGACAGTGACATAATATTCCTGAAGACCACTGACTTCAAACCAGTAATTTTTTTTAATCAAGCAAGGTGGTACCGCCACTGATGTGCAGGGGGCTACATAAGAGAGTTAAAGTTTTAGACAGAAGGAGAGTGACGACAAAGACGAACCAGCTACAGGGGGTGAAAGAGAAAGGGAAAGAGAAGGATGTGAACACAGGAGTGAAGACAGTTACGAAGGTAGAGAGAAAGGAAAAGAACAAGATACATGGTGTGGTGTGAAAAGGGCTGGAGTTAAGTGGATAAGAGATGGGAATTGATTTTGCATTTAAATTCTTGGGGGGTTATAGTCATCAGGAAAACAAGTCATGGAAGAGAGTTCCACAGATGAGAAGCACGAAGAAAGAAGCTGCTGGAGTAGAATTGTCGCCTGCATTTGGTTGATCTAACTGTAAAAGGGTGGGACCTTGTTGCCAGTCTGGTTGCCCGAGTAAATTCTTGTGAAGGGGGCACCAGTAGCCTAAGTTCGTCAGAGCAGAAGCCATGAAAATATTTACAGAAGAGACAGAGGGAAGCCACATACCGCCGATGAGAAAGTGGCTGGAGTCGAGCTACCAGGTCAGGACCAATCACATTACAGAGTCTCCTTTGGAGCCTGTCGAGAACACTGAGACGAACAGCAAGGGCGCCTGACCAGATATGACAACAGTATTCCATGCACGGTCGAATGGTTGATTTGTATATGTGCAAGATGGATTCAGGCGGAAATAACTTCCTGGCCCAACACAGTGACCCAACCTTCCTAGCAGTGGATTTAACTATTGATTCAATGTAATGATTCCACTTGAGGTCGGAAGAAAGTGTAAGGCCGAGGAGGCGCAGTGTATTGCTTTTTAGGGAGACTTGCTCCATGCTTATGGATGGCAGGGGAGATTGCCTGTGATGGTTGAAAGCAGTTCTCTGAAAAGAAATGTCGCAAATGCCTGTTCGTAGTATATTCATACTGTGCTATCTAATCTGTGTGACTTACTGAGTATTATTGTGTTTTTCAAGCTTTGTGTATTGTTAAAATGTTTATCATATTGATTAGTTGCTGCTGTACAGCATGTTTTTAATGTTTTAATACCAGTTTTGTTGAAGTGCTAATGAAATAAATGCATGTTTAATATTATCGATCGTTTACTTTTTATTCCTGTGAGTAGTTGTCGTAGGGCCACAACACACTGGTTTACCCAGGTTCCTATTATACTGTTTCGACGGCACTGGTACGTGTGCTTGTGTAAACTTGAAGAAGCACAAGCATATGTACATTTGTAATTCGACTACGCACAACACAGACATACACACATTTATATCATACACACACAAGAAAAGTCACAAATGCTACAAAAAAAAAATCCTTGCGTATGTACTACTGGAAGTGTTCATGACTACGTCTCACACTTAAAAAAAGTCGCAAGTTAGCGAATCGGCTCCCAGCCAATCAGAAAAAATGCTCGAAATCATTTTTCACCAATCAGAGTGCTCATGTTAAATTTCACAACGTAATTACTGGAAACTGCTAAAATGCATTTATGTAATCCAAGAAAAAAAAACAAAAAAACAACGACAACAAAAAAAAAAAAAAAAACGCTATTCAATCTATGTTTGTTCATTTATACAAGAAAGTATGTCACTAGTTATTAAAGTAATTCGTATGGTCACGAGTCATTTACTTAACCTAGCTATCACCTGGATACTGTAGTTGACGAAGCGTCCACTTACTAATTTAAATTTACGTGTCAACTCGACGTAACATGTGTGGTCATGATTTTAAGCAGGATTTAAGAAAGGACAAAAAGGCGAAAGTAACCAGAAAAACAATGTATTGACAAAGGTTACATGGGGTTGAGAGAGCATGCATAAGAAAGTGAAAAGGAAAGAGTCATTCCCCTTCGTCTGTTCGTAGAAACAAAATAAGATGTATGAAGTTTTTACTCTAGCTGAAAGAAATGTTTGTACAATCGTTAAGATTGTCGTAAAGAGTTCAAAGTTCAAATCCTTGATGAAGAAAGTCAGACAGAAGGCAAAGTTCTGTGTCTGTGTGTGCGTTGAGTAGAGAGAGAGAGAGACTTACATGCGAATGTAGCAGTCTGTGGATTTCTACTGACGAAGGTTGGGAAAATTGTGAATTTATGTGTAGAAAGTTATTTTATGTAAAGTCCTGTTTGAATGAAAGTTAATGTGCATAGTGTTAATGTCGGAGAAGAAAAATAAAAGAAATTTGCGCCACTAATTGCTACCCGCAATTAGCGCGCGTGTGTTTGTGTGAGTTAGGGAGACATGTCTGCTCTTGTCCCGGGACGAAATCCTAACTGGCTACCACGTGATGTTTTCCGCTTTTATTAGCATCGTTTTGGCGGGAAAACGAGTCATCACGTGGACGCCGCGTGACCATGCGCGTGTGTGTGTGTGTGTGTGGGTGTCAATGTATGAAACCCCACAATACTTCGGCGAGAAGTAATGTTTAGTGAGTTCGTCTAGTTGACCATTATTCCCGAATAGTGGGTTCGATCCTCCATAGGTGCTACAGACTTGTAGACTTGTACCAAAACTAAACTAGCCCTAGTAAATATCTCTATTTCCGGAAAAGAACACCAGGCATTAAATATTTTAATAAATAATCTTTTTGAACTTTTCTTCCACCACATGAGCACACTTTTACATCAGCGTTTATTCCAACACTGATTTTTTCACACACACACACACACACACACACACACACACACACACACACACACACACACACACACACACACACTTCACTATACTAAACTAAACTAGACTCGTCATTTTGTATGAATGCATGTAAAGTCAGATGTGCATTGTGAGGGAGTGGATATCAGCCGGGGGAGTGGATATCAGCCGGGAAAGAGAAATCGGGGAGCCGTGTTCGAATTCCAGTTGAATTCGTTGCATTAACATACGCGTAAATAATATTGGCCGAAGGTATGAATCCATTGCTTCTCTTTCAAGCTATACGTTAAACAGCAGGACAGATTGGGTTCTGTAGCCTTGTTTGGCAACCAGTCTACCGCAGAAAATAATAGCAACCTATTGCGAAAAAAGCTTCTGCCCAGTCAGTTATGTCTTGAAAGATACATGATCGCCCAACCTTGTATTACGTATGCCACTTAATTTTATGTAAAGATTTTTTAATGCTTTTAGGTGTCATTGTTTTCTTTCTTAAATTTATTATTGATATTCACCATCTCCTGTCCAAGTTACTCCCAAGCTTCTCTAGCAGGAGTCGGAGTGTGAAGAAGTGAAGACCTTTTAAAATCATTTGTAGTAAATTCAGTCGTCATGATTTTTTGTATTAGAAATCGAACGTCCAAATTCCAAACAATAATAAAATTAGAAAAGAAAACATGGTTATACCTGTTAAATAAATCATTTGTATTTACAAACATATGTACATAAATTCAAAAGAGTAAAAAAGGAGTAAAAATAGTCTTTATTTGAGTTAATGTCTTTTGGTAATTAGTACACAGAAAATATATAGGTTAGAAAAAAAAAACCTTTAAATAATTTGCCCACAGAAAAATTTAGCTTAGGCTGAGAAAATACTTTTGTCGTCGGCGAAGATTCACTGTCTTTGCTGTGTTGTTGGAGTTGATTTGTTTGAAGTAGCTGACACATGATCATCAGCATAGATTCACTGACCGTTCAAGTTGTTGTTGTGGATTTGTTTGAAGTCGATGACAAATTTTTCATTCAGAAAAGGCTGGGGTGTGTGAGTAAAAAGCTATGTGGCCACGTCTTCTCTTGTATTCAACTTGGGGACAGTCGAATCTCTGCTCTCTGTGCATTTTTATAAGAAAATCTTCCCGAAATTTAGCCCAGGAAAAAAGTGTTTTAATTTTCTCTAATTGGTCAAATATTTCAAATGTTGATGTTGATTTTTAGGTAATAGACACTTTGATTTAAACGATGTAAATAAATTTTCATTTATTTATGCAAACGAAGAGACAATTTTATCTTTTCAAACTTCTGATAGCTTTTAATTGTGGAGAGTTTGGTTAGGTTTGGCACAAGATCAATTTAATAAACTTGATCGAGCTCCCTACTTTAACGGTGTTGGGTTAACTTTCCTTCCTCTTGCCCAATTAGGACCAGTTTGTAAACACAACCTTTTCCAACATAATGAGTCGAGCATGTGAGTAAAGACAGCTTTTGTAACATGAACTAGCTTCATTTTTCAGGATCAGAGAGAAGACATGTAACATACTAGGAAGAAAACTTGCTAACAAAGTGTTAGCATGTTTTCTTCCGATAGAGTCAAAAATTATGTTCCACTAATCCTGTAGTAACTTAAATGAAATTTTAAGAAATACGAATTTCTTTGGTCCTATTTTTTCACCTCTCGGTGTACACTTATAATATAAACAGGGAACCAAAATCAAATTGCAGGAGCTAGAACTTGTCAAACTAATGAAAAAAAAAAAAAAAAAAACGGATGAAAGGACTATCTGCAAACGGTCACTATGTGTGTGTAATTTTAAGCACTATGACATCTATGACACTTGTCTCTTCCGTAATAAATTGTTTGAAGCTGCTACGAAATATTCTCTGATGCAGATTTATAGATTTCAACCGAAACCAACGGTCAACGAATGCCACGTGTCCTTGTAGGGAAACAGTTAATGTTACCATTATCCGTGAGTGTTAAATCAGAAAAAGATAATTGAAATGTTTATGAGACGTAATGAGAAAAGAGAACTTAGAAAACTTAGCACTCACAAGACATACTAAAATAAAAGTGGGTCAGTGGGTAAAAGCGAATAATGAACTTTTGTGATTAGATCAAAACTCTGCCGAGGCTGACAAAGCAAACCTCGCTGCCAAGCTCGAAAAGAACCTACAAACCGTGGTGGACTGGGGTAAGAAATAGCTCTTGAATTATCAATGCTTCCAAAACGAAGCTGCTATCTATTAACCACCACAGACAATCACTCCTACCCCCACCATTAACATAGATCAGTCTAGTTTCCCTGAAAATAAAATACTGCGCCTCCTCTTGTTAACTCTCAAAACAGACCTAAAGTGGAATGACTACATAGAATCCATAGGTAAATCCGCTGCTAAGAAGGTCGGTTCTCTGAGCAGAGTCAGGAAGTTTTCCCGTCTGAAACAGTCCTGCACATATACAAGTCTACCATCCGCCCGTACATTGAATACTGCTGCCATGTCTGGTCGGGTGCTCCTGTTATCCACCTAGGGGTCATTGACAAAATCCAACGGAGAATCTGTAATGTGATCGATCCCGACATGGCAGCTCGGATACAGTCATTTTCTCACCGGCGCAATGTGGCTTCCCTGTGTCTCTTCTACAAATGGCCTCTTCTCAGATGAACTTAGCTCACTGGTACCCCCATCCATGAATTTGCTCGAGCCACAAAATTAGCAACTAGGTCTCACTCTTTTACTGTGAAACCAATAAATTGTAAACGCAATTTCTACTCCAACAGCTTCTTCTCTCACACTTCCCGCCTGTGGAATTTACTTCCGTTTACTTGCTTTCCCGACTTGCTACAATTTTCAAGAATTCAAATGTAAAGTCAATAGTCATTTCCTATTTAACTTGCATCCTCTCTCTTTCTCATGCTCCTTTCTTTGTCCACTCTCATCAGTATTCTCATCCTTCTCTTATCCTCTTCCTGACACCCCCTATAACCTGTCACTCTTTCTCATAATTTACTTCCTATGTAACCCCCTGCTCAACAGTGGTAGTAAAATGCCTTGGTTGGGGCGACACGATTATAAAAAATAAAGATGGCTGAATGGGGACAAAGATTCACATGTGGCTTAAAGTTAAAAGAAAGAGAAAGATGTAAATAGACATGCTTTCCTACATGTTGAAATGGTTCGCTACACAAAATACGTTTATCCGTGCCGTCAAAAAATTATGGAATTTGGATGATGTTTTGTTTTTTGCTGTTTTTTATTATCAGAGACAATGCAACTAAGACATTACTCTCTTTTTTTTTCTGCGTGCTAAAAATAATCTCTAAGCTAAAAGTAACTTATTTACTAACCGTTATTTAGTTTGGGCTCAAAGCTACAGATATGGAGCACTCGGTGACGATCAATCTCATAACTAGACTAGCTTGCCGAGGCGTTAAGCTAAAAATAACATACAACATAAATTACAGCATTTTATTTGCTAAATTTAAATTCTATTTCTAGTATATCATCTGAAGTTTTTCTTATTCAGAGATAGAGAGTAAATTATTTTACCTGATTCTAAAGTGTCCACTGTTTTATGACCAGAACTAAAGTCTGAATGTATGAACTTCAAAACAAATAAATGAATAAAAATCTTCTGAATCAAATGCCACGTCGCCGGAAGTTATGTGGTCTGGTTGCAGATTTATAGAAGCAGAGTCACAGTCTTGAAAATAGGAATTATTTTCGGACCACCCGTCAGCGAATTGCGAGTCGCGCGTCGTGATGAGCTGAGAGGTAGCAGAAGAGAATTGATGTTCCCGCTAGCCGAAAAGAAGATATTTTCTCTTATTAACAGAAGTCACCCCAAATGTCACCTACCTAACCCCCAGACCATACCGTGTGAATCCGTGAATAAATAACCAAATATATTTGAAACAGGATTCGCTGTTACTTTTCTCGCCACGGCAATATTTTACCTTTCGTTCTCTTGTGAAGGTTTCCCCCATTTTTGTGTACACCAAAACATGGAGGAATCGAAGCACAACCGGGATGATTTGTCTAGCCGGTGAAAGTCAAGGAGAGGGTACCTCCATTATTCGCTATCATCGAGTTACATTTGCTATGCATTTCAGTTGATATTGCTGTTGGTTTCTGTTAGTTGGTACAGTTCTTTGTTTGTGATTCTGTAGCCTGAGTCCATACTATTCAAAGAAAGATGGTCTTCGCCAAGACTCCCCAGGCTTTACTCAAAGCCTTTTCAGCATTGATCCTAGGAAGCGGTTGTATACAGCTGACAGTTTAGAGATTTCTGAACGGGTTAGGGCGTCACGCATAGCAGCCATATAAAAATCTCGATCTGACGAGGTTATTTAAGAACATGACTAGAAGTTTCAGGTTAATGTTTTGGTTTCGTAGTAATTTGCGGTGTTGAGCGAAACTATCTCTGACGCAATCTATTCTATGTTCAATTTCTTTTTTCCTATTCTGATCCATACGCCGAGGTATCTGAAACATTTTGTATTTACTAGCACCCTCCCCAGAATTTTTATGATAGATTTAGGGTCGGTGCTATCACTGCTTTTATTCGAATTCCAGATCATAGTTTCTGTTTTAGGAAAATTAAAGGTACGCAGATGATACAGTGCTGATAGCAGACACAGAAAGGAAACTACAAGACCTCTTACAGAAGGTAGCAGAAGAAAGTAACAAGAAAGGACTAGAAATAAACTGCACGAAAACTGAATGCATGGTCATCAGTAAAAAGAGCAGCCCAAAATGCCAAATACAGGTCGGGGATACTAGAAACAAGCAGGTACAAAAATTTAAATACCTGGGAAGCGTTATAACAGAAGACGGAAAGTGCGACACAGAAATCCAAAAGCGAATTGACATGGCGAAGGAAGCATTCCAGAAGTTGAGTAAAGTATTAAGAAACAGGACAATTTCGCTAGAAACTAGTAAGAGAGTACTGGATTGCTACGTGTTGTCTGTCCTTCAATATGGCAGTGAATGCTGGACAATCCTATCAAAGATGAAAGTAAAACTTGAAGCAACTGAAATGTGGTTCTACAGAAGGATGCTGCGAATCTCATGGATCGAGCATGTGAGTAATGATGTGGTCTTGGAAATGATAGAAACAAAAAGGAAATTAATATTGAGCATCAGGAAGAGACAACTGAAGTTCCTGGGACATGCAATGAGGAAGGAGGGCTTGGAGAACCTGTTACTAACAGGTCAGATAGAGAGAAAAAGAGACAGAGGAAATCAACGGATAACATATTTGAAGGATCTAATCAGGTGGATGACAGAACGAGGATTGCACGGTGTAACAGGAGAAGGTGTGCTCAGAACCACCAGGTACAGGGAAACGTGGAAAGCCATGATCGTCTACGTCCTGAAGGGACAGGGCACTTAGAAGAATCTTGAGTCATATTTCTTGGAACACTTTTTGGAAGATGTGGATTTTCTATTAAAAATCATTCTTATCGCAACAATCAATACTTATGTCATCTGTATAGCCACCTCCTCATCTTCAATACATTGGCTCTTTAGGGGAAACAGGTTTGTTGCCTTGTATTGGTAGTTTAGTAAAAAAAAAAGCAAGCAAATAATCATAATTATTTAATTGTAACCACTGACTCCACTGGACCGACATACACCACAAGACCGGCCGATGGTCCTGTATGGTTCAGTGTTACATGTTAGGCCTAAGCCTGCAGTTACAAATATCGAAATGAGACCCCCTTCCAGCCATGTTGTGATTTTTTTTTTATCCTGGAAAGCAGTTAAATGATCGTAGATATCCGAAGTTGCCCGATGGTCTACCTGCAAGTTCGTCGGGTGAGAATCAGGTTAACAGAAAAATAAATATCACCAAGTCGATTCGATTTTGGGAAGGTAAACGATTTTATATATAAATACAAACAAAAAAATCCTTGTTGAAAAAAGTTGAATGTCTCTTGTCTATGAACTATAACCAAACAAAACAAAATACTTAAAATAAATTCCGTAAAGTAGAGATGTAACTTTTATTTAATCCTTTTTGGTTCGTTCTTAGCGCAACTACTCCAACCGTTGATGTTCCCGTTCTCAGTGGTAGTAATAATAGTAGTAGCAGTAGCGGTATTTAAATATTAGCGGAAGTAATTCGATTCTTCGGTCTTCGTATCAGCAACACACACAGCGGACATTTTCTTTAATCTCTGACGTCACACAACTCAGTTCAACTGCATTCAAAGATAGTCAAACCTCAACTCCTCTTCTGGCTGACATCTACCAACTCAGTCTCAGACCCAAGTGCCTCCTCGGCAGCCCACTACCAACTTCACCTAACAACTTAAGGTCTGCCTTTTTATTGAGAACCCCCCCCCCCCCAAACCGCATCACATGTGATCCGGCTGTGACACATCTTCTGGCACTCGCAAGACTCATGACATATATTTTTGTTATTTATCCATCTTGCCTTTTGCATTATTTCTAAACAAATCTTCGTCAACCCAACTGAAATTAAAAATCTCAAAGAGGACACTTTACTCTTTATCCATCGGCCGTCTTAGGTTTTTTCAGACTCTTTGGACGTTGGCACGAAAGACTAAAAAGCAATAGTTGTTTCCAATTAAAACGAAACCGTAGACTGAAAAAAATGTATGGATGTAAGTCAAATTTGGATTTCCTGGCATCGATATCAAATAAGTTTTTTTCGTCGTAAACTGAATTTTGAAGGCTAAATAAGTCCTCTGAGTAAATGGTATCATGGTTGAGACTAAGAACTACAGTTATACCTACTTAGAGCCAAACCCGAAGCAAAAACTAAAATAAAAGGGCTGAAAAAAAATGCAGATATACAGGCAGATGAACAGGCACACACACAAGCATCTTGCCTTATATATATATATATATATATTATCGATTTTCTGCACTATTGTAAGAACTGCAACATTGAAACTTCTGAATATCGTTTCTTATGTCTTGGTTTATGAGTGTATCAAATTTGATTAAAATCGGACCACTCCTTCTATAACCCAATTTTTTCGATTTTCGATATTTATCGGGTGTACCTCGACACAAAACCTAGCTAAGAACACACGCAGATGCTCATAGTACAACTTTGTAAATTTTCAAGAAAATCGGTTCAGCCATTTTGGAGTCTATAGGTAACGGACACACACAGAGACACACACAGAGAGACAAAATTCCATTTATAAATAAGTTTAGATTGTTCTAGATTCTTTCCTATTGATAGTTCTGACACGGTTTGTCAACTTCACAAAAGGTCGTATTTTCTGTTTAAAGATAGAATTAAAATTTCAATTAGTAATCTGCTACCTTTAGTACACTAAAAATATTGTATCACGTGTTCTAAATGATCTTTTCGTAACTTTATTAATATTTTTAAGTCTACGGTCTATCAACCTCTTGGTTATTCGAAAAGGTCTCTCTTTCACTTAGTGTTTTCTGTTTTACGGCATATTTTTCTTTTCATCATTTCACCCCGAGCAAGGCGGAAATGCCGCTGATGTGCGAGGGGCTACTTAACTGAAAGAAGGTTAATTAGAAAAGAGTGAGGAGTACAAACCAATTAGATAGGAGCAATAGAAAGATGAGAATGCAGGTGTGATAACAGTTTCAAGGGTGGAGAGAAAGGGAAGGTTATACGGGGTGGGGTGGGGGAGGACTAGAGTCAAGTGGTTAGTAGATGAGTATTGACATTGCATTTAAATTCCTGGAGGTTGTAGCCGTCAGGAAAGCAAGAATATGGAGCGAGTTCCACAGGCGGGAAGTACGAGAGAAGAAGCTGCAGGCGTAGAATTGTCGTCTGCATTTGGCTAACCTAACTGTGAATGGGTGGGACCCAGTTGCCAATCTGGTTGCACGAGTAAACACCTGTTGAGGAGGCACCAGTGACTTGAGTTCGTCTGAGCAGAAGCCATGAAAGTATTTATAGAACAGACAAAGGGAGGTCACATTTCGTCAGTGGGGAAGTGGCTGTAGTCGAGCCGCCAAGTCAGCACCTATCACGTTACTGACTCTTCTTTGGAACCTGTCGAGAACACTGAGGTGAACGGCAGGGGCGCCTGACCATAAATGGCAGCAATACTCCATGCACGGTCAAATGGTAGACTTGTATATATGCAGGATGGATTCAGGCGTCAAAAAACATCCTGGATCGACACAGTGACCCAACCTTTTTAGCAGTGGATTTAGCTAGGGATTTGATGTAGCGGTTCCATTTGAGATCAGAAGAGAGGGTAAGGCCGAGGAGGCGCAGTGTATTGCACTTAGGGAGAATCGCTTGGTCTATGCTTATGGGAGGCAGGAGAGGTTGCCTGTGATGGTTGACAGACAACAGCTTGGTCTTAGACGCATTGAAATTGACAAACCACTTCTTGCCCCAATTCACCACAGAGTGTAGATCCCGTTCAAGGTCAGCAGCGAGATTATGTCTGTCCGCCACGCCAGGTTTCTTACTGATGCGGGCGTATATTGTGGTGTCATCTGCGATACGGGAGTATATTGTGGTGCCATCTGATCCACTTTTATTAATATTGCTAACATTATAATCATTTCAGGGGCGATATCGTCCCTGCCACATAATTAGTAACATCCATCACAATTTTACTTTTTTCGTTTGTTATAGATTCATTTCTTTCTTAGTTGAAAGATAATGTGAAATGAAAAAATTAAAATTTGGAATGTTGATCATCATTTTCAAATTTAGTGACTAATGAATTTTTTGTCTTAATGTATTTAAGTTGGCACGCAAATTTACCGTTAATTGTAAATAAACTTTTAGCTGCTTTTTTAAAAAATCAGTTAAGTGCCATACGTGATACACGCTTTGGTCGAAAATGTCTCGAAAGAGACATGACTGACTGGGTAGAAGATCATCCCGCAATAGGTTGCCATTGCTTTCTGCGGTAGACTGGTTGCCAGCCAAGACTAAGAACCCAATCTGTCCTGTTACTTAACCCATAACTGGAGGGAAGTGACGGATTAATACCTTTCCCAAGGGTATTTGCGCGTAAGTGAATGCAATGAATTCAACTGGAATTCGAACTCGGCACCCCGATCTCTCTTTTCGAGTCGATATCCACTGCACCACAATGCACATAGTTGAACATAATTCGAACCCAATTTTGCGGATTTTATTTTTGGTGATGTCAACGACTCAGCTGGTTCGCACTTTCTTTGATATAAACGCATAATAACTGGTTTAACGGCAGGAAAGAAATGCTGTTTAATGATATGGAGATTTCTTAAGTGTAGCTTTTATGTGGCATATCGGCTCAGAACGAGAAATCGGAAAGCCGAGTTCGAATTCCAGTTGAATTCCTTGCATTCACTTGCACGCAAATACATCTGGGAAAGATATTAATCCTTCTCTTCCCTCCAGTTTTGGGTTAAATAACAGAACAGATTGGGTTCCATAGCCTTGGCTGGCAACCAATCTAATGCATAAAGTAATTGCAACCTACTGCGGGATAATCTTCTGCTCAGTAAGTCATGTCTCTCTCGAGACATAATCGCCCAACTGTGTATCACATATGGCACTTAACTGACTAACTGAATATAATAGTTGAAAACATGATTAAGGCTTCTACTGGTTATAAAGTGGGGGGTCAGTTTTATATTGTTATGAAGTAATAAACTGATCCCCCACTAATTACTACTTAATAATATAATACATCTCTTCTTCCTCTAGCTATGGGTTAAATAACATGGCAGATTTGGTTCTATAGCCTTGGTTGGCAACTAATCTACTGCAGAACGTAATAGCAATCTACTGCGGGATAATCTTCTACCCAGTCAGTCATGTCTCTTTCGAAACATAATCGCCCAACCCAAGCGTGTATCACTTATGGCACTTAACTGACTGACTGAATATGTGACACAAGGCCGAAAGTGTGGTAGAACCAAGTGAGGATCGAACTCACTATTCAGTTGTAACTGACCTAGTGAGATAAGCCACGTCGGAATGTCTATGCTGTTTAATGATGAGTGATTGAGATGCGGCAGCCTTCAAAATGAGTTAAAGTGAAATGGAGACACGAAGAATATGACACCATTCCTCTTCTTATCAGATGTACGAAGGCAATGAAATATTTAACAGACTGCGAAATACATATTGGCAGGCCCAGAAGTTGTGGGGCGGAAGGGGCAGTCTGCTCCGAGCAGCAACTTTTAGGGGCGGTATTTCGAGGTGAATTAGTTTAATGAAGTAGCATACAAAATTAATTAGGCCGTTTTTCTTCTCACTCATCTTTTGCCATTTTTATCTAAATTTACCGTAGAGTTAAGTAATACCCTCTGCATCTTCTTTGTGGTTTACATTATGAGTCAATTAAATAGATATTTTCTATCAGTCAGTCAGTTGAGTGCCATACGTGATAAACGCTTGGGCGATCATGTCTCTTTTGAGACATGACTGACTGGGCTAAAGATTATCCCACAGTAGGTTGCCATTACTTTCTGTGATAGACTGGTTGCCAGACAAAGCTAGAGAACCAAATCTGTCCTGCTATTTCACCCATAACTGGAGGGAAGAGACGGATTAATACTTTTCCCAAGGGTATTTGAGAATAAATGAATGCAACAAATTGAACTGGAATTCGAACTCGGCTCCCCAATTTCTCATTCCAAGCCGATCACATCCCCTAAAATAACGAAGACAAAAAGGGGAGGGGAAAGCAGCACCTAAAATGTGTAATATTGATTAAAAAATGAAAAGTTTTTTTTTAAGCTTTTATTTTAATAGAAAGGGGTGTAAGACAAGGATGTGTCTTCTCACCGGATCTATTCAAAACAGCGAAACAATTCTGAGAGAGCTAAAAATCCTGCTAAGATTCGTCATTGGCAGCCATAATCTGAATAAGATATACTGATGATACTGTGCTGATAGCAGACATGGAAAGATAAATACAGGATATCCTACAAAAGGTATAAAGTGAAAGTCAGAAGAAATGACTACATATAAACTTCAAGAAAACTGAGTGCATGGTAATCAGCAAAAAGAGGACCCCAAAATACCAATCCACAGGTCGGGGATACTAAATCAAACAAGTGCAGAAATTTAAATATCTGGGAAGTGTTTTGACAGAGGATAGAAAGTGCGATACTGAGATTAGAAGCAAAGGACGTATTTCAAAAACTATGCAGAGTATTGAGAGACATGAAGATTTTGTTAGGAACAAAGAAAAGGATACTGGACTGTTATGTAATATTTTTCCTATATAGCAGCGAATGGTGGACAATCTCCCCAGAGACGAAGAAGAGACTCGAAGCAACAGAAATGTGGTTCTACAGAAGGATGATGAGCATACCATGGACCGAGGTTTTGGAGAGGATGGACACAAAAAAGAAACTTATAGAAACAGTTGAGGTTTCTGGGATACGTAACGAGGAAGGAGGGCTTGAAGAATCTGAGACCCACAGGGCGGATAGATGGAATGAGAGACAGGCGAAAGCAGCAGGAGACATACTTGTTGGGTTTGAGCAAGTTGATACCCGAGCGGGATTTGGGAGAGATGCAAAGAGGAAAAGTGTTAAGAGCGAAAATCCATGATCGCCTATATCCTGAAAGGACATGGCACATAAAGACGAAGAAAAATTTTAATATTAATTTAGACCTCATAGATTAAATTTAATATTTCCAATAAGTAAAATATTTGCTGTATTTCCAACAGAATTTAAATTGATCGGAATCATTCTTTCTGATTATCAGTAAAATCGATAAATATCGTCCGTATTGACAGATCTGTCAGTACAATGTATTTTCCTTTATTAAAATATCTTGAAAAATAAAATATAATTTTCTGAAACGTTATTTGAGAAAAAATAGCTGGTTTAAAGTATAATTAGTCTGAATAATAACAATAAAAAAGATTACTTGCTTTTAAACTAGACAACCCATAACCCCGTTAAATTCCTTTTCAGAAGAGTTCATGTTACAAAATGATGAAGTGATAATATTATAAATTAATATTATTATTAATTAAACATATTTTATTAGTCTATATTTCTGAGATGAGGTATTGTAATTATTTGCACTGTTTACATTGTTCGGAATGTTCATCTTCGTTTCGGCCATTGTATGCTCTGGCCTTCTTTAGGTGATTGGAATTTTGAACTGAACCCTTTATATCGTCTAGCAGGGTAGATTGTTCTAGTTTCACGTGCCACGCCTATCCGGATGTCTCAGTATCACTTATCTTCTTTAACTCAACTGTCCAAGTTTTTGTTTACCTCTGCTGTAGCCAGGCATTAACTCACAACTGTTTGGGATTCACTGGATTCTATATTATAAAACTGTGTCAGTAATCATATATATATATTTTTTTTATCAGAGCTCATATTAAAATTTTGTTAATGTTTTTCTCTACTACTCTGTATTACTGGTCCCCATATTGCATTAATTTCTATGTTTTGCCGTCTTATGAGATTTTTGTAGCCTAGCATATGCGCTGATTCCTTAAGTTTTCGTATTTCCAGTAAAGTTCTTTCAACCTTATCTCACAGCTGAGCGTTGATCCCAAGTTTCCGTCCATAGCTACGCCGGATTTTTTTTATTTCCCTTTGTGTTGCGGTTTTACGGTGTTCTAGCAGTCTTATCTTAAGTTTCTCCTTTATATATTCTATCACAGCTGCATGGGATGGCGTACACACAGTTCTCAATCATGTTTTCCTCTAGGGTAGGTCATACTCGGAAGAGATGTCTGCGAAGTGTTGAACCACTTTTGAATGTTGTCCTGATGTTATAAGACAAATGAACGTTTAATTTAATTTATTTATTATTATGTATGAAACTATGTATGTACGAATGGATTCGTTTTCGTCTTTCTATAAAGTAACGAAATGTAAAATTTGAGTGAAAGATAAAGACTAAAATTACTTTTTTTTTTAATGTGAACATTTGTTACATTCCTATATAAGCCGATACTTTGCGTATATCACTCCTTGATTTCTGGTGAAAAATCTATAATTTATGTTTTGTGTTAGTCCTTGCCGTCTTACTGTAAATTAAATATATTTTTTGACTATTTTAGATTCGAGATCATGCGGCAAGAAATTTCCTTAGACAAAAGTGTTTGTGGTTTCTCATTTAACGGTAGAAAGACTGGTGATTATATATATATATATATATATATATATATATATATATATATATATATATATATCCTAAGGGAAGAGGAGTCAAGGTTTTTTTTATTTTGAGTACTCTGGCATTTATTTTATTATAAACAGTGCTCAATATAATGAATATTATAGAGCTTAATATAATATAATTATATGGTTATATATCAATTTTGCATTGCAACATGGAAATTTTTATGTTTCGTGATAGGTTCTCATCATGTTGATGTGGTTGTGCAGATGATTTACATTTAAATGACAAAATCTTTTGGTTTGCTGTGAATGTATGTGGATGTTTTTTTTTTTGTGGCTAATCAGAATGGAGATTCACTTTGGGGTCTGACCCCGAAGAATACATGCTAACCAACTTTTTTCCTTCTCCCTTTTTCCTCAATCCTATTCTTCCCTTGTTTGTTTCCCTTCCTTAATGTTTTACCCTCCCATTTTCCCTTCATTCCCTTCAGTTTTATTACATTTGATGTGATATTCCTTTTGAGTACCAATCCTCTATTCTTTCCTTACTTATCCTTTTTAGTCTATTTGTTAAAGAAAAGATTTAAAAAAAAAAACTTAAACTGTAATTTTTTTTGGTTCTATCTATCTATTTGTTGTAAAGATTTTTTCCATTATACAAAGGGGGATTTATTTAATTTTTTTTTCTGTTTTCGGCTTTATTTTTACCTAGTTCATCTGTGATCATTTTTCTTATGTACTTGTTGGTTATATGCATGTTATTTCATTTAGGTTTTATCCATTTTCTAATGTGAATAATTTACAATGTCTACATATGACATTAATTTCGTTGCGTTTATTTAATAAATTTTTATTTTTAAGGGATCTAATAATAAATAGTTTTTCGTATAAGCATAATGAACATGGTTCATTTAAGGACTTACATGGTTTAGCTTCTTTTAGAATTTTCCACTTTATTGTGGGTGATTTTTTTTGTTTCTTTTAGGTACCAATAATATCTTGATTGGGATGTTCTATTTCTGTATTTGCTATTATTAAATGAAGAGGTGTGCTGGTAAATTCGCTGCTTTAGGGTGTTTTTAGTACTCCCTATATAGACTTTTATATTATTTAGGTTTTCCTTTGTCGATATTCACACTGATAGATTATCGATTCCGTCAAACACCTGTTTTCTAGCGGACAGTCTATGGGGTTTTTACAATTACATTTTTTCTTGTCTAAATTGTTATTTTCTGCTGTCCGGTTGTTTTTAGTGATTTTGTTGAAGTTTTTAAAAATATTATTATTGTGGTTCTTTATAATTTTTTCTAGATTGTTCACACAGCTGTAACTTAATTTGATAGTGTTTTTATTAAAGATCTTACTTAGTGGATTTTTTTTCCGGAAAGTGTTTCCTAATTAACTCGAGGAATTTTCTCCCTAATTTGCCATTTGTCATCTGGTTGTAAGGGGGTGTGTACCAGATAATTTTCCTATTTCTATTTTTTCTTCGAGGGTTACTTTTCTTGTTTACATATTTAATATTTGGGTTTATGTATCCGCTGTTTTTTAATGCAGTATTATAAAGATTGCCATGCTTATTAAACACTTTCTCATTAGCCGAGTTTCTACTAATTCTGTATTTTATTGATCAGGGTATATGTTTGATGATAGAAGGAGGGTGGTTAGATTTTGGGTGGATGTATAAAGGATTGGTATTTGTTTTTTTGTATGGTTGGTGTATATTTTTCTCCAGATTCAAAGTTACATCGAGGAAATCTACTTTTTTATCTGAGCTTTTATTGTTACTTTCAAATTGAGATTTTTAAACTCTTTGTGTATCATTTTTCTAACCCTGTCTATTTTGAACTTTGTAGTATTTCTTATTACTGTAAGTCCGTCATCTCTATAAAGTCCAATGTCTTTAGTGTTTACTTCCTTATAGGCCATGAGATTATATAATATTAATAGTCCTACCAGATTTGAAGATTCTGCAGAATCCATCGAACCCATCGTAATATCAAAATTGTTCTCGTTGGAATTAATTTTTTTTCCACTGTTTTTGCATTCATTATTGTTGTTTTCTCCTCCTCCGTTATATCCAAGTAAAGAATGGCGAATTTCAGGGCCGTAACAAATAGTTTCTTTGATATCGATGAATAGTATTCTTCGATATCAAATTGGATAAAAGAGCAGTTGTGCTCATATATATATATATATATATATATATATATATATATATATATATATATACTAGCAGTATAGCCCGGCGTTGCTCGGGTGTAATGGAAGCTTTAAAACTAATCCATGGTCCTGGAGCTCAGACTCAGCTTAAAAATATTTGTGTGAAGTTTAGTGAGAATCGGATAAAAATTGTGGATTTGTATAAAGGACATACAGACAGATAAACAGACACACACACACAAACATCTTGCCTTTCATATATATATATATATATATATATATATATATATATATATATATATGAAAGGCAAGATATATATATATATATATATATATATATATATATATATATATATATTATCGATTTTCGGCACTATTGTAAGAACTGCAACATTGAAACTTCTGAATATCGTTTCTTATGTCGTTGTCTATGAGTATATCAAATTTCATTAAAATCGGACCACTCCTCCTATATCCCGATTTTTTCGATTATCAATTATCGATATTTATCGGGGGTACCAAAACCTAGCTAAGAACACTCGCGGACGCTTATAGTACAACTTTGTAAATTTTCAAGAAAATCGGTTCAGCCGTTTCGGAGTAACGGATACACATACACATACACAGACACACACACACAGACAAAGTTCCATTTATAAATAAGTTTAGATATATTAATCATCCACATACAAGCCTGTTTCGTTGCATGACAGCTCAACATTGTGTAGACGCATCCACTTGCTTCCAGCCAGGATCGAAACTTGACCGATTTGGCTTATATATAGATAAGTGGTGAGCAAGTCAGAAAGTTATATATACACAATATTTTTGCCATCAGAAAAACAACCGGATCTCGATATGTAAAGCTACAAGTTTATTCGCCTGAAGAGAGTCAACTTTAAACTCGTATAGCAACAATAATACTACTATGGACACTTGATATATCATAGAAAAGCAGGTAATATTAATAACAACAATAAATCTACACATTAAACAAAACATTCACGGCTTCTCGCACTTTTTTCTTACACACACACACACACACACACACACACACACACACACACACACACACACACACATATATATTAATACAGGTTTCGTTGAATAATATAGACAAGTTTTGTCTATTTATTTTGCATAGGATCCTTTCGTATAGCCTGATAAGCTTGATAGTGCTATCGTTAAAAGACGACAAGAAATCAGGTATGAGCTTTCGGCTTACATAAGCCATTATCAAAGAAGTTTAAGTTATTAACAAAGTGGAATTAAACAAAGAGAATTAAACCAAAGAGACAAGTCGATTTTCAACGTGGCGGATGGCCGCAGACGGTGACAAAATGGTGGTGGTGTGGTTCTTGGTCACATGAGGGTATAGTGGCATAAGGGGATTGGTCTGCGAGCTACTACTACTATGGGTAGAGGGGGTAAGCGTAGTTACTATATATAATGTATCTGGGCAACAATCTCTCTATTATGCAGGTTTCATTGAAAATGGCAAACAACAATGTATTATCATTAAGTTTATTATATAATGTCAACACATATGGTGGAAAGAAAACCGAACTCTGTGTTTAAGAAATAGTTTTATTCTAAATTTCATGCTATAAATAAGTAATACTTAAGTAAAAAAGATTAATTCAGCATTAAATTTGCTAATTTTTCAAAAAATCATGTGTCACAGATGTATATTTAATTTTTGCAAGATTTTTAAAACCGAGACTTAACTTTTGTTTACAAATGTGTCGATTGCTTAAAATGGCCGAAAAATTGAAAGATTTAAAAAATGAATTAAAAACTTTTACATCCCAATCAATATAAATTTGAAATACACCAACGTATTTTGTTTACTGGAAATAGTAAATTTAATCATTTAGGTTTCAATTAAAACTACAATGAAAGTTTCAAGAAAAATGTTTTACTTTTAAAAATTCAATTTAAAATTTAGATATTGAAAATGAGTGAAGATACCAATGCTATGTTCATCAGCACATGGATAGTAAGCTTGGTTAAGTGGTTTATTAAGCTGATTGTTCGATTGAACTTGCATTCATTTAGACCTGGTTTCGTAGACTACAATGATGGTTGGTAGCTACCGTCATATATTTCGTTTATTTTTTATTATTCAGTCAGTTAAGTGCCATACGCGAAACACGCTTGGGCGATCATGTCTCGAAAGAGACATGACTGACTGGGCAGAAGATTATCCCGCAGTAGGTTGCCATTGCTTTCTGCAATAGACTGGTTGCCTGCCAAGGTTATAGAACCCAATCTGTCCTGTTATTTAACCCATAACTGGAAGGAATAGACGGATTAATACCTTTCCAAGGGTAAGTGAATGCAATGAATTCAACTGGAATTCGAACTCTGCTTCCCGATTTCTCGTTCCGAGTCGATATCCACTGCACCACAACACACATCCGTAAAATAATATATATATATATATATATATATATATATATATATATATATATATATATATATATATATATATATATATATATATATATATATATATATATAGTCATCCGAAGCTCATTAGTGCGGTTAGACAGCCAATTGCTTTTTACCCAGGATTGAAACCTGACCGAATTGGTATCAGTCGGCGATTCTACCTCTGAGCTACTTTTTTTTTTGACTAAATTTGGTGCGAAAATACAACCTGCTTGTCCCTTTTAATTTTTGCGAATTACTCAAATAATTTACTATTGTGGGGTTTGATACATTGACACCCACACACACACACACATACATGGTGATTCAGCGTTCACGTGATAACTTAGTTCCCCGCGTAAACGCATGCTAATAAAAGCGGGGAACATCACGTGGTACGCTAGTTAGGATTTCGTCCCGGGGCAAGAGCAGACATGTCTCCCTAACTCACACAAACACATGCGCACTAATTGCGGGTAGCAATTAGTGGCGCAATTTTTTTTATTTTTCTTCTCACCGACATTAACACTGCACATTAACTTTCATTCAAACTGGACCTTACATAAAATAACTTTCTACACATAAATTCACAATTTTTCCAACCTTCGTCAGTAGAAATCCACAGACTGCCTAAGACTACTACATTCGCATGTAAGTCTCTCTCTCTCTCTACTAAACGCATACACAGACACAGAACCTTGTTTTCTGTCTGAATAATTTCATCAAGGATTTGAACTTTGAACTCTTGACGATAATCTTAACGATTGTACAAACCTTTCTTTCAGCTAGAAAAAGAACTTCTCTTTTCTTAATTTTACTTACTTATGCATGCTCTCAACCCTATGTAACCTTTGTTAATATATTGTCTTTCTTGTTACTTTCGCCTTACTCGTTCTTTCTTATTGTCTGTTTTATTTCACCACCCATGTTACGTCGAGTCGACTCGTTAAATCTAAATTAGTAATGGACGCCTTCGTCCGCTACAAATGGTGACCTCCGACGTGATTCGATTCGACGTAATTCAGTCCAGCATCGTTGGAAATGGGACTCAGCATTTCTTCTTCGTCTATCAACAAGAACTACTATTCAACGTCGTTATCTCCCAACTCTTTCCACAGGACTCTAAGATGGCGACCCCACACAGAATTTTTACAATCGCACACTAGACAGCACAACTGTCATCTCTCTCTCTCCCAGGTTTTCCAGAAAAAGAGTGGCACAACGTCGATTTAAAGACGTTTTTCAACATTCAACGCAATGTCACTCAACCAGAACTCTAAGGAGATCGACAAGCCGAATTATTTATACTGGAGAATTGAGACCTCCAAAGAAAATTCGACATTAAACCCAGATATCTTTTTAGTTCTCTCAAACACGCGTCGACACTCGGTATCATGTAAATCTCTCTCTCTACTAAACTCATACACAGACACAGAACCTTGTTTTCTGTCTGAATAATTTCATCAAGGATTTGAACTTTGAACTCTTGACGATAATCTTAACGATTGTACAAACCTTTCTTTCAGCTAGAAAAAGAACTTCTCTTTCCTTAATTTTACTTACTTATGCATGCTCTCAACCCTATGTAACCTTTGTTAATATATTGTCTTTCTTGTTACTTTCGCCTTACTCGTTCTTTCTTATTGTCTGTTTTATTTCACCACCCATGTTACGTCGAGTCGACTCGTTAAATCTAAATTAGTAATGGACGCCTTCGTCCGCTACACTATTCATATGTAATCAGTTTGCTCCTAGTATATGTTCTGGATTATTTTAAGATCTGTCCCAAATAAATAAAGTTTTTCTAGCAGATCGAACAGATTTTCTCTTCATACCTTATTAAATTCTACACTTGTATTGCCCTCTCTGAAAGCATTCTGATCATAAATATAGCATTTTCTTTTCCAGTGTCTTTGCCAAAACCACACTGTTCTTGTCCTATTTCTGGTCTAATTCTGCTTTGTACTATATTCATCAGAATGTGGATAATAAGTTATGTGGCTATGTGGCTTATTAAACTGTTTGTTTATTTGTACCTAACTTTGTAGGCAGTGCTAGGAAGATTGATTTACTAACAACATTTTCTTGCCGCCATTGTTTATTTTGTTTATTATTTCCGTAATTTTGTCAACTGGATTCCTTGCATTCATTTACGCACAAATACCCTTGGGAAAGGTATTAATCCGTCTCTTCCTTCCAGTTATGGGTTAAATAATAGGACAGATTTGGTTCTATAGCCTTGGTCGGCAACCAGTCTACTGCAGAAAACAATGGCAACCTACTGCGGGATACTTCTTCTGCCCA
Organism: Ascarosepion bandense; assembly: GCA_037127315.1. NCBI lineage: Eukaryota > Metazoa > Mollusca > Cephalopoda > Sepiida > Sepiidae > Ascarosepion > Ascarosepion bandense. The sequence continues at coordinate 2,626,421 of JBBBDQ010000950.1, forward strand.
GTCAGTCATGTCTCTTTCGAGACATGATCGCCAAAGCGTGTATCACGTATGGCACTTAACTGACTGACTGAATCTTGTCAATACTGAAATCATCCATGTCTGAGAGCATTTCTATTACAATTCTATCTGATCTTGCTGCTTTGTTCCTGTTCATCTTGCCAAGTGCTAATATTATTTCAGACTTTAATATTTTCATTAATTTCATATTCTTGTGCATTGCAGGTCTCTCTTTCTCTCTCTCTCTTTCTCTCTCTCTCTTTCTCTCTCTCTCTCTTTCTCTCTCTCTCTTTCTCTCTCTCTCTCTTTTGTGAAATAACTCTTTAAATTATGCATTCCATCTTTGGCATATTTCTTCTTTTGTTACTACGAGTGTTCCCTCTTTCAATTTTATGCAATCCGTTGATGTTAATGCTTTCCTGCCACATCTTTTGTCCTGTAAATTCTTTTATTCTTTTATGCATACTTCCGTTATCCATAATTCTTATGCTTTCTATTCATTCACACTTTTCATTAAGTCATTCCTATTTAGCCTGCTTGTATTTGTTTCTAATTTCTGTGTTTAATGCTCCATAATATGTACTATTTCTTGGTATTGGTGAACTATTTTTCATCATCTTGAGAACTTCATCTGTCATCCATTCTTTTTTATTTTGTTTTCCGTGGGTTGGTTTCATTCACTAAGTTTTTCTCAAAGTTTTCTACTTTGAATTTATAGTTTCGCTCAAGTTATATCTGTTTTTTTTCTCTGTTTATATATATCTTGGGTCATTTATTAATTTGTTATATTTCAGTTGAATGACCTGATTGGTTGCCCTACCAAGGCTAAACAACCCAGTTTACCTCACTATTTTAACTTAGGTGTGGAGACAAGATCCATTCATGCCTTTTCCAAGAAAGGTCAACTGATATGCGGGTGACACAATGGTTAGTAACGCGAAAAATAGAAACGATGAGTCGAGTTCAATTTCAGGAGCTATAACCTAGACCCGAAATTGAATTCGGCTTAACATTTCTACTTTTCGCGTCACTAACCATTACGTTACTCGCATATTATTTTATTATGATTCTAAGTATCAGAATGTCAAAAGGGTGACTGCAATATGGTATATGCTAAGCAAAACTTCTAAGAATTTCAGTGAAAGTTTCCAAGAGAAGATATCGTAAGTTAACTTACCCCAAATTGTTTAAAGCATTGCATCGATTTACATTATTGATGGGTTCATATATTATTGTTGCCTCAAACTTTCTATTTATCTGTGAGGAAAGTATATAGACTTCGCTGTTATATAAGAGGATTGATATTACATAGAAGCTCAGCACTTTTTGCTTTGTCTTTAATGGAAAAAATGTCGGCAGATAAACGATGAATGGCTCAAAGCAAGGTCGGCAGGGACAGAAAGAATGATCATCATAGATAAGGCATGTAAACATAAAAGAATAAATGAAATAAGATAAAAGAAGTGCTTTCTCCACAGAATGCATAAAATTGAAAAAGGGTGCCCTCATAATGAAGAAATAAAACAATACTCCAATGATGGAAATAATCCAAAGGAGAACTCTTGCATAACGAAAGAGAGAAACCTGCAATACAAAAAATCAAAAAGGACTCGAAATATTAAAACTTAAATAAGATCGACACGAAAGACCGACATTAGTAATTAGTACATGTTTCTTCTGCTATTCAAAATGGCGTGCAGCGAAAAAGCAATTATCATTAATTTATATGTGAAAACTTTTGAGCGTTGCCAGACTCGCCTGTCTCGATGTTGAACGTCTAGATTCGTTGTCTGTTGGAGAAAGCTTGAAATATGACAGCATGCTTGACTGTTTAACCCCACGCTTAGTTTTATTAATCATTTCTTTGTAGGCTTGGTAAGTATGATATAAATTTGCACCAAACTTACCTGAACGTGAAAAATTAAAGTCATAGTTTCCTGTAATTATTGCAGCACTAAAAATCGGAGTGAACATTTCCAGTAATGTTATATATTTTGGTCTGACAGTGCTGAAAAACCTTTTTCGTTAATAGTAATTGCTTAACACCATTTCAGAATACGAAAGGTTTTCGAGGAAAACTGTTTAAATCATTTTTGAAAGGAATGCGCTTGATTGTAAGGAATATTAAATATCTGGTTTCACCAAACAAACCAATTAAAAAACAAACAAGAGTTAATGTGCAGAGCACTTTTAATGACTGATTTAATTATAAAGAGAAAGGATGATATTGGTTCAAGGTAGAGTTGATCCAGTCGAAATGAGAGTAAGAGAACTTGTCGGGAAATATGTCTCAGAATTTATACGTATTTTTTATGCTGCATAACTGTCTGCGACATAGAAGCCGGTAAAAAGCTATAAATAGGGTTTTTGTGCCTTCCGTCTATTAAACAGGTTTGGCAGCATTCCAATTCGTATCTTTCTATGAAGGTCGGTTTATATATATATATATATATATATATATATATATATAGGGTGCGATGGATAAATTGTCTAAATTACGCAAAAATTAAAATAACAGTCACATCTCATTTTAACAGATATATTTATGTTGGGGCGCTCTCCACCTTTCCACGGAAATGGACTATTCGAATCACTATATAAAATAGTAGTGATTATACCTCGAGGAAGGAAGTCGTGTGAGCGAGTTAGTCGGGTATTTCCGGTATTGCACCGGAAGTGTTCTACTAGTCAATCTATCACGTCTCTACGACGATACTGTATACTAATTACCTTGTTCTGTATTCTACTAATCCTCACCTCTTGTAAATACTTCTCTTTTCCTGTCAATACACCTACTTTTATACTATTACGTTGTTTTGTATTATTTCACATAATTCTGTTAGCCGACGTAACAATTTATAAAAATTACACAAACACATCTTGAAATACTTAAATAGAATTATTCAATCAAATCGACATTGGCTTTAACCACGGCCTCTAGACGATTTCCGAATTTCCAGCAACTTTTCTGGATGGTCTTCTTGTTTAATTTGGTGAATAATCATAATCGTTACCTTCAGTAAATTTGTTGGACTTACAAGGAGTTTTGTTGGTCACTCGTTCAACTGTGCCTCACACATAATAATCAAGAGGGTTGCAGTCTTAAGTGTCCAGATTTAAGGGTTGATATAGTCGGACAAATTGTCTGAGAGCCATGACTGGGTTTCTCCTGCTTGTGTGGCATGGTGCAGGGTCGTGTTACCAGACATATGATCTCTCAGCAGACATCTTCTTAATCCTGGGCACTACTACCTCCTCAGGACACTTGATGTGTTGAGACTGAGGCTTTAACCAACAAATTCGGGAGTTCTTTTCTTATCAGAACAATCAGAGTGAGTTTTCTGAGATGCCGTACCTTCATAATCACCATTAGACTCATCCAACTCTTTCCGAATCCTTTGCACCTTCATCAGATTGATGCCCAAACAGTCTGACATGTTCGCACCAGATCTTCCGGTGCGAATGTCAAGCAGTACAACTTGCTGTTTCCAAATTTCTGACTGTGTAAATTGCGTCATGGTGCTCTTTTTCTTAGAGACGGTGTCTAACTGACCCTACTATACTGTGCAGTCGACAAAATAAAGAACTAACAATGCGCATGCGTGAAACTAAAACAGTACATAAAATGGCGACAATTTACCGTCGCAATCTGTATATATATTTATAAGTTTAAACGTTATTTCAGTTGATATTCATATTTAAATAGACGTTCCGTTTATTTATTAATCAGTATATTTAATCATTTTAGTCTACTGGGCTAAATATGAGAGAAATCTCATTAAAGCATCTTTAATAATAATAATAATAATGATATATATATATATATATATATATATATATATATATATATATATATATATATATACTGTTTAATAAAAAACAGAGCGTCTACTAACGTATGAGTAACCACTGAAAACTTTTAAAGTACACTATATCGGTAGATGCTAATTTCATTGTAAAAGAATCGAGAAAAGCATGTGTATTTAATAAATATAAAGTTTAGGATAATAGGATGATACACATACCTAGCTACATAACTGTTATGTCTTTGTCGCATTGAATGAGATATAATGTTGCGTGGAAACGACATAGTCTTGCTTAATTATGTAGTCAGGGTGTAAAGTTTGCTTCCGGTTAACTCTCTCTACTCTCTCTTCCTCTTTGATGTTGACGATTTTCGGTGTCAATATATATATACTACATAGACGAGCCCAAGTCATATTCTGGAGAGGGGTGTTTATTTCCACACCCTCCATTTTTAGATATGCACTTTTTTTAGTTTATGAGGACAAACTGGATCTCACTTTCCAAGCAAACATGAGCTCTGCAGGTAACATTTTAGCTGTGATGTTTGCATTTGATGTCATTTGATATACACTCAAAAATTATTGTAGTGCCGTTTTTTTCAGCTTCCTAACCTTTAACTTTTCTTAATGCCCTTTAAAAAGGGGTCAACAAACTCAGCTTGATCATTCGATTTCGGATGATTAATCGGAGTTGTCAAATGTTCAACCGCGTAGTTTTTACAGAAATGTTTAAATCCACCAGAAGTAAATCGAGTTTCATTACCGGATACTACATTGTCAGGTACTCCAAACCTTGTAAAAAATTCGCGTAAGAATTTAATCATTATTGCGGTAGTAGATCGTTTACACTTTAATATGGCGGGCCTTTTTGTGAAACTGTCGGTCACAATTAAATAGTGTGAACCATCAAATTTATTACCATGATTTATTAGTGCTCGGTCATGACTGATAATTTATAAGTGATGATTTTGCTGAATCACAACCATTACATTTTCTAACAGTATTTTGAATATCTTTGTCCAACTTTGGCCAATAAAAGTAGCTTCTCATCAGGGGCTTCATCCTCACTATTCCCGGATGTCTTACGTGGAATTGGAGTAGATAGACTAAACTATCGCCCGGTTCACACTTCATCCACGTCTATTGAACAGGTGAAGAGGCTCATCCCTTGTTGCCTGTTTAGGATGCGGTTTCCGGTTTTCTCTTTTCTAATCTCTTCACTCTTATGTAGCCCCCTGCGCATCAGTGGCGTTACCACCTTGCTCGGGGTGACATGATTAAAAAAAATTGTTTTAAAAGCTTTTTTGTAGTGTTGACGGAATTACTACTCTTTCCGTGTACAAACGTACTCCATCAAAATAAAAAATACTGCGTTACCAGGGTTAATTTTAGTTCTACTCCATTTCGAATTAACGTAATTCATAGTTTTTTTTTTAAATAAACGTATTGAATTTTGACCGGCAATTATTTAATAGTGTAACATACAAGGCATTTAATTTCGCTTTTCGATTCTAGCGAAGGAATCACAATATCTTCAAAATTTTCTTTACATTTCGATATCAATCTGGACAAGCCATCTGCGTGTCTCAGTTTTTTTGACGATAGAAATTTCACCTTGAAATCATAATTCAATCAAATCGCAGCCAAACGCTGTAGTCAGTCTGCAGTATGCGTGAGAATTCCTGTCTTAGAACCGAATATACTTAATTATGGACGATAATCTGTTTGCAATATGAATTTCTTCCTAATATCATCATGTGAAATATTTTAACAGCAAAAATTATAGCAAGCGCTTCCTTTTCAATTTGACAGTAGAATTTTTTCCTATCTGTCAAACTTCTTGAAGACAGCAAAAGGTATATTTTGTTTACACCTAAAAACTGATGTTATCACATTTTCTTTTAAGTAAAAAAATGCTTTGATTTGTACATTTTCTCAACTTCTCTAAGAAAATATTCGTGAATTCATTTTTTAGCTTATTCAGTGTTTCTTTAGCTGCATTTTGCTCTCACTAAGGAACAAGAATTTTTTCACAAAATGAATTAATCAGTCAATTCCATATTACAAATATTCGAGTTAGAATTTTGTAATACGTAAACATCTGCACTTTTAGTCTTACCCGTAAGAGCGATGATACACGAAATTTCTTGCCCGATATTCCTCCTGTAACTTTGTGTTTTTTTTTCAAGTTAGGCTTGTCAATTCTGTTCTTATTTTTTCATCAATAATTTTAATATCGTTACCAGTGTCCAATTGAAATGTTACCGTAGCATGATTCATATTTACTTTAACGAATTTTCTATTATTTGAAATTTCCGGTTGTTTAGCTGGTAGCAATTGATGTTGGCGATTTAAATGTTTAAGATTGTAGTAGATGGCGATTTAATTTTTTTTAAGATTGTAGTTATCAAGGAAGCAAGAAATCGAAAGCAGGCGCGGAGTACGAGAAAAGAAACTGTTAGTGTAGTAATAGTAGTTGCATTTAGCTTGTTCAAGAGTAAAACAGTGAGACCTAATTTCCAATCTAGTATCCCGTTTAACAATGTTTGAATAAGATATGCACCGGGATGAAAACTTTGGCTAAACTGCTCAAAAATCATCTGTGTTTTGTTCGTTCAATTTATGCGAATAGATTATCATTTTATACGAACATAAGAAAAAGTCAATAAAAAGCTTAATCGCAGTAACTTGTCAGTTTTTAATGAAACGTGTATAAAAGAGGAATTACTGTCCGAATAGACTATTATATATATATATATATATATATATATATATATGTGTGTGTGTGTGTGTGTGTGTGTGTGTGTGTGTGTGTACGCCCCTTCCAAAAACATGCGTTTCCAGCAATCAATATACAATTAACAAAAATGTGTCGAATTTAATTTTTCTAATATTCCGATGTTTATCGTCACCATTTTCTAAAGCTGTTTCGTCTCTACCTTCATGTTTGACCTCTTACCGTTGATTCATCTACGTAAAACATCAACAAACGTAACAATGAAAAAAAATTACACGGTCAGTATTTAGACTTTTAATATAATCTTCCTAGACAATGCAATTTATTCAGTGGTGAATAGTTACATAGATCGAACGTTAGTCATTGAATATTTAAGATTAAAATTCAGCTCAAGACTCCGGAATTATTCATTTACTCTTATAATCTAAAACTTTATTTTTGAAATTCAGTTTATTATCTCACTGTAACCTTTGTTTCCAGTTAATTCTAGGTACTTTTTATTTATTTTTTACCTACTTACTGTTATAAACAAAGACTTACATTTATGGCATTTTGATGATGTTGATGTTTGTAAATAAATATGAAAAAATATAAAGAAAATTAACCTTGTATTGTGTGAACAAAATATTCGGTTGGAACAGAAGTTCGTAGCGTTTTCTCGTGAAGGCAGTCGTGTATCCACTACTTTGCCTTTCACAGAGTTTTACAGCGTTTTACAATATTATAATCAATAACTAATGGTAGGCGGGATACTGACTCTTCGAAAATCATTTGCACGCCCCACTGTGAAAAAGACGTGAACTAATTTTAGTGTGCTAATTCTTACAACAAAAACCATTTATCGAACACATTTCCACTGCTTCATTTTCTATCGTATATATTAGCCAAGAAAAAATATTTTATTAAATTATAAAAAAAATAAGAAACAGTCTCTTTTATTTGATACATTTTCTAGTCAATGTAGCAGTTAAAGGATTACCCAAAACTGGGCATTAGAAATCACATATAATGCTTTTCACATACAATATTTTTTTACTCACGATTCTCTTTAAAGTTTGCTCTTCGTGACATGTGAAAACACTCAGTATACATGAGTAATTAACATTAGCCAGAGAAATACGAAATGATTGAGACTGGGAAGTTTGTAGAGCTCTCTCTATATAGAGCTCTCTCTCTATAAAGTTTTCTTTTAGGTATTAACTAATAATAACCCTAAAACAATAAATGCAGAAACACACAAGAAAGTATGTAAACTGAAAGAGTCAGCACCTAGTCATATACAACAAAAACGAACAATAAAGTCAATACTAAGTATTATTCTACGTGAAGGACTCACTACTGATATGTAGTTGGACTAAGTGATATAATGTTTAGAAAGCTGATCTCGTTACATAAAATTAAGTCTGTGTAGTGAGTTCGAACCTCATTGCGTACACCATGCCTTCGGCATTGTGTGATATCTGAGTTTTTATGTGTTTTGTCTTTTCAGGACGTAGGTAGATAGCCTTCCAAGTCTCCCTATCCCTGGTGGCTTTTAGCACGCTTTCTCCTGTTATACCACGCAACCTCCGCTCTGTCACTCCCTGCTCAGTCCTGTTAAGTACGTTACTCGCTGCTTTCGCCTGTCTCTCTTTCCCCTCTATCTGTCCTGTGAGTATCAGATTCTCCAAGCCCTTATTCCTCATTTCATGTCCCTGGAATTTTAGCTGTCTCTTCCTGATGCTCAGTATTAAATTTCTTTTCGTTTCCATACTTTTCAAATATTTGTATATCTGCTGAATTCGTTTCCTGTTCGTATGCAGGCGGTCTGCTGCCAGTAGAGATTCTTGATTACTATTATGTCTTTCCCAAATATGTCGAGTTTGCTGTGCATTTCTATCAGTTCTTTGTGGCGTACTTTGCCAATCGCCTTCGCATAATCGATAAAACATAAGTACACGTCGTTTTTCAGTTGTATTGCCCTTTCTGATAACAGTCTAATCATAAATATCGCGTTCCTTGTTCTAGTGTCTTTGATGAATCCGCACTGTTTTTGTCCTATCTCTGGCCTGATTCTGCTTTGATCAGGATTCGGATGATGAGTTTTGTTATGTGACTCATCGAACTAATTGTTCGGTGGAGTTTTCACTCGTTTGCACCTGGCTTCTTAGGCAGTGCTATTAAAATTGATCTACTTAGGTCGTCCGGTATTACACCACTATTATAAATTACATTAATGATTTCTGTAATTTTCTCTACACCGAGTTCGTTTAGGGCTGTCAGTTGCTTTGTTTCTATTCAGTTTGGCCATTGCAGCTTCCACTTCAGACTTTAATATTTCCGGTCCGTCCTCATTTTTGTGTATTGCTGGTTGATCTCTCTTGTGGAAAAGATCTTTTATATATTCTTCCCATCGCTGGAATATTTTCTCTTTCTCCAATATGATCGTTCCATCCTTGGATTTTATACATTCTGTTGAGGTGCAAGTTTTTGTCCTGTCAGTTCTCTTATTTTTCTATGCATGTCTGCTTTATTAGTCTTGCTCAATCTCTCTACTACTGTTGAGCCATTTTTCTTTAGCTTCTCTGCACTTAGTCCTTATTTCCTTGTGTAGTTTCCCGTATTCCGTTCTATGTCTTGGCATAGTTTTCTGTCCCCCTTGCATGATGTCAACAATCTCTTCAGCCATTCACTCGTTTTTTCTTCTGCGTCTGATTTCCTTTGGGACAATGTTGCTTACTGATGACACTAGTTTCCTTTAGTGTGTCCCATTTCGTGTTTCCGTTTTCCATTAGTTTTTCGTATCTGTTTTTCACAATGTCAGTGTATTTTTTCTTCAGGTTGGAGTCATTCACGAGAGTGTTGTATTGCAGTTTGGGTGCTGCACTAGGCTTCTTCAATTTACGGAGTTTCACCCTTAGTTTGCAGATTACTGGAAGGTGGTTGCTTGGATTGGTTTTGCCTTAAACCATTGCATTTCTGAACCTCCTGTTTAGGGTTATGGTTATGTAATCGATTTGTCGCCTCCTGGGCTTCTCCATGTCTATAGACGCCGTGGTTGTTCTTGAAACCAAGTTTTTGTTTTTACCTGGTTACCATTAGATCCATTTTTCTCCTAGATCGTTGTGGATTCTTAATTCAAAGTTGCCAGTCGTTTCCCCTTCCCTCTCTTTAACTACCTTGGCATTCAAATCTCCGATTACGCTTCTAATTTTCTGTGTTTTACACTGAGCCTTGGCATTGTCCAGTATAGAGTAGAAAGATTCTATTTCTTCCTCAGCGCTTTGCATTGTTGGTGCATAGACTACTATAATAGATCTGTTGAAGGGTCTCCCTCTCAGTTTGACCAAGAGGACACTCTTGGAAATCTGGCAGTATCCCAGAACGAATTTCTTCATTTCTTCGTTAAGTATTAAGCTGACTCTCTTTTCGTTATTTTGCCTCCTGCGTATATTATCCTGTGGCTGTCGCTGCTGAAGTCTTCATTGTTAGGCCATCTAGTTTCGCATATTCCCAGAATACTGATGTTCAATCTGCTCATCTCCTGCTTGACATTCTTGAATTGACCACAGTTGTTAAGCATCCTGACGTTCCATGTCCCTAGGGTAATTCTTTGTTTGTTGTGCACAGTCGCAGGGTAACAGTTCAGAGACACCTGTTGCTCATGTTGTTTCCTTCCGAGCTAGGGAAAAACTCCGAAGAATTGTGTCTCCTTTACGCCGTTGGTGCTAACAGTCGCAGGATGACGGTCAAGTGACACTTGTTGCCTATGTCGGTTCCTACCAGGCAAGGAGTTACCCCCTCCACGCCGTTAGGTTTCATATGTTGATTTTTAAAGGCCATGATTGTTCTCAAGAATGATAATGGAGTGGTATCCTGTTGCATTCTCCACGTTGATTTATCGAGACACCGCATCTAGTTAGCCGACCGTTCACTCGTTCAGAGTTCATCCGCCCTTTATGTAGGTCTTGTTTTTCGCCCACATCGGGTGGTAAATTTTTGATTTGTTCCTCGAAGGCCTTTACCTCCTCAAATCTTTCCAAAACATCCTTATTTCCGTGCAAATGTAAATACTGAATTCAAATCGATAATTGTTTATTGACTAAACATACCTTTTTTCAAGTTACCGATCGGAAAAATAGCAAACTTCTTGTCGCTGTTTATCTCACCCCATAACCACGATTCAAAAATGCTATTCACTGCAGAATGATTTCACTCGTAGTTTGCCGATTTTTCGGCCTTTTTACTTCCTTTTTGCAATTACTATGCGGAATTTGAGTTCCGAAACCAAACAAATCGCGGTGTAATTACTCAAAGGAAGTAAATAGGCCGAAATAAGTATCCTACGCCTCCACTCATTCAGCGGTGAATCAGATATGAGAACGGTGGTAAGGGGTGAGATATAGTCCGATTTTTTTCTGGTCAATAACATGCAAAAATGTAGGTTTCTTCAATAAACACTTATCGATTTTAGTTCAGCATATACATTTGCACGGAATTAAGGATTTTTTGAAAAGATTTGACGGGGTAAAGGCCTTCGGGGAACAAATAAAAAACTTACCCATCTAACATCCCACCTCACTCACAAGACAGTGCAGTGGGTTAACCGGTTTAGTCGCCGGCGTTTCGACAAAAAAAAAAAAATATATGTATACCTGTGTCGATCAAGGGGTTTAGACTTCACTAATTATATGTATTTACGAGGACGTGTTAGTGGGGCAGTGGTTTGAGGAGAAGAAAATGTGCAAGTTACAACTTAATATAAGTTCCAATTAGCACTTCCATACAGGGGATCCAACTTCAAATTTGAAAGATTCTACTGAGTAGAGTAAAATTTACAGAGAGGGCATTTCACTTTTTTCTTTAGTTTTTCTGTGGCAGTCAGAGCTGGATAGTTAAATGACTGTCTTTCTTTTTTTTTTTTTTTTAATGCCAAAGGATTTAGTTTTATACAATGTAACGAACAAATGTATCTATCTGCAATTCATTGCCGGTCAAAGTTTGAAATTTCTTTGACGTTTCTGTTGTCTCCCCACACTTTCTTCCCTCTGTGCATTTTCTCACTTTTCCCTCTTTGTTAAACCCAGACGTCGCGTGACCGATATCTGTATCTGTTTATATTTTACTTTATACCTAAATCTGGGGTCTCTTTTTTTTTTTTTTTTTTTTATCTCTGAGCCGTTTTCATTGGCGATTTCCTTTCGCTTCTTTCTTTCTCTCTTGTTTTCCTCTTTGCTTTTTATTTCCTTTGTGTCCTTCTTTTTCCTCTTACTTTCCCTTTTATTTTTTATTTCACTTTTTGCTTTCTCATCTTTCCTACCATCTTTACATCGAACGAAAAGTTTTCCAAAAATAAAAGAAAATATTTTTTAAAAAATTTTCTTTTAAAAAATAAGGTCTATTTCCATCATTATTAACTACCTGACGAGACATTGTTTTTTCAATGTCGAAACAAAATGTACAATTTTGTAGTAGATTGTAGTTTGTACGTGTTCTAAAGTATCATTAATAATATATATGTGTGTGTGTGTGTGTGTGTGTGTGTGTGTGTGTGTGTGTGTGTGTGTGTGGACAGAGAGAGATAGAGAGAGAGAGAGTAGATGGAGTGTCGCAGAGAGCGGATGTTGCGGGGGTGGGGGTCTTGCCAAAGATTTTACTGTAGCTGGAATCAACCTTACAATTTCAAACACATTTACAAAATTTCCGCCATTGGTTTTGAAATGTTTGTGCCTTGTATATTGGATGGAGCGGATACGAGAAAAGAACTTAAATATTTCAATTACAGAAAAATGAAAATAAAATAAAATGAAAAATATAAAAAACAGGAAATAATCATTATAATCATTTATAATCATAAAATAAAAACCAAAGGACAGGTTCAACAGTATTAATTAGACGCAATACGAAGCTACGCGCAGTAAGTCGCTATATACAGTGTGCGATGGGTAAATTGTCGCCATTATATACTTTTTAATCTTCTTTCAGAATTCTGCCAGCAGCTTCAGTTTTGTCTCAAAACTACAAAAATAGCAATCTTAGTATCTGCTATTATAAAAGCTGAAGTAAAAGTGTCATTGGATTTGTACTCCCCACACACACGCACACACACACACACACACATATATATATGTATATATATATATACAACTCACCTGCAAGATCTGAACTGCAGAGAGCCAGTGTTGTTTACAAATTTACATGTTCTTTCAAGAACTGTCTTCTTGATCAATCCAAATTTGCAAACAATCACACCAGCCACACTACAACACGGTTGACAAGAAGATTGACATTGTACTTTTCAGATCATAGTTCAATTCGATCTCATTTAAACGCTCACCAAGACCTCCCAAACTCCATCCGTAACATATATAATAGCATCATCTAAATGTAAAAAATGAAAGCATTATTAATAAAAAACAAAAATCCAACGCTTAATAATATCAGTTATAAACACACTAAACATGTGCTTACCGTGTTTGGAAGATAACACACACATTACTCTACATATTCAGTTAGACGTAACATAAAATTCACCCTTGATAATGGCTACAAGTATAGCTAAAAACGCTCGGAAACACAAAACATTTAGACAATTGGCATATAACTTGGGTTCTGAAAAGAAAAAAAATTCCAAGAACACACAAAGATTTATATATAAAAACAAACAAACTTAACGATAACACATTGTCTGTCAATCAAAACTGCATCATGAGAGATTGTTGCCCAAATACACATATATATATATATATATATATATATATATATATATATATATATATAATCTGGAAAATGTTTTAGATATTCTACCATTTTATGGGCAATATATATTTCGCAGCCAAAATCTTGCAAGGTTTTGGCTGCGAAATATGTATTACCCATGAAATTGTAGAATATCTGAAAATTTTTTCTTAATTATATTACTCTGATAAATTAAATAAATAAATTTAATATTGAGTTCTTTTGAGTTTGTCTCTATCGGAATTTACCTGACTTAAATATTAAATATTCTACGTTATACACACACACACACACACACACACACACACACACACACACACACACACACACATATACATATATATATATATATATATATATATATATATATATTTTAATATAAAACACAATGGGAATTTATATATTTGTCAGTAGGCAGCCTGATTTCTACTTCCACTTGATGAGGTATTCCGTTGTTATTCCTACATAAAGGGCGGATGAACTTTGAACGAGTGAACGGCCAGCTAACTAGATGCGGTGTCTTGATAAATCAACGTGGAGAAGGCAACAGGATACCACTCTACTATCATTCCTGAGAACAATCATGGCCTTAAAAAATCAACATGGTAATAGGGGATATTATCCGATGCCATTAAGTGCCATGTCCTGTGTTACCATAACAGAATATATCATTTCTAAGAAAGAGAGACAAAGCTGCTAATATAATGCTTTTTAAATTTTTCTTTCATATAATCTTTGAATATTTTCAATGACTCAAAAAACAAAATTATTTTTTATACGCAACAATAGAGTTAATTTTATGCATAAACTTGTGCATAGAATTAAACAAACGCAATTGCAAAGTGACTTAAATATAGCCGTTATTTTTTTTATGGGATGTTTGCTTCTTTGGGATATTTTTATTTTGAGTAAAAAAAAATAGTAGAATTCTGTTTTATATATCATAAACAGAAATGATTAAGGAGATAAAAATCCAATATTACTTATGCCGAAAATAACCAATGCAATTGCAAAATTAGTTAAATATCGTCGTTAGTTGTATTACGATATAGTAATATCAATCAGATATAATACAAACATAGATAATCTGTGGATATGTACATGAAACAAACTTTTAAATAAAAGTTTTAAAAAAACAAAAACAACAAAAACCTCATTTATAATTTTACTTTTCATTATATTTTTAGCATTTCAATCATTGTTTTCACAATTTTGCATTAAAATGACCAGATGAAGAAAGATTATGGTTCACCTGTAAGGTTGTTTCAGTTCGGAAACTAGATTTCTGTGTAGGCGTTGGGAGACTGTGAAATCGATTGAAATTCAACAAGCAAATAGATTTTTGAACTGTAATATTGTTGAAAACATTATTGAACCAAAACTAAATATTTAAAAAAATATGCGTCAAATTAGAGTTTCAAGTTATGGCGACTTGTGATTTACCTCCGTTGTCACTAAAAATTTTTTTTTTTCATTTATATTGGACATATAAAAACTGTAGACATGCGTGTTTATTTCACAGGGAAAAGCCCAAAATTGTATGTTTATTTTATGAAAGCATACAAGAGTAATTCACATTAGCCAAATAAATACAAAATGATAGAGACTAGGAAGTTTGTAGAGCGCTTTCAACGCCTAATATATATATATATATATATATATATATATATATATATATATATATATATATATAAAAGAAGTTTTCTTTTAGGTCTTAATTAATAATCACCATAAATCATGCCTCTTCCACATGCCTCAGTTATTTTCCTTTAACCCTCGTTAAACTGCAGTAATTTATTGGACTGCGTGTTTTGTTAGGTGTTCATTATATAACCTCTCACACCCCGATAGAGCACTATGGAGGAATGGTAGACTTAAAAAAAATAACAGTAGCTACTCACGCATCTACGCATTGTTCATTCAGTAATCAATTTGAACACTCTCGGCTACTAGCGTGTGTTTACATTGTATATAACACGCTAACGTCCGCTTTCCTTTACCGAGCGTCCATAAGTCAGAGGTAGAATCGCCGACTGATGTCAATTCGGTCGGGTTTTAATCCTGGCTAGAAGCAATCGGATGTCTAACGGCACTGATGAGCTGTGATACAGCGAAACAGATTTGTCTGTGGATGACTAACTATATATACACTACCCGCCATAATTATTAGGCCACCTCAGTTTTTTTAAAAGAAATGATGTATTTCATACTATTTTTAGTGGATAATTCTAAATGAAAATAGAATGGTTCTTTTATTATTATTACTTTGCAAAATTTTACAAGGCAAGGAAACAAAGATTAACTCTTCCGAACCACCCTAAATTTTCTTCATTCTTTCATTGATGAAACTGCAATATAGCTAATTATTAAATATTTATAAATTCATTTGATGAACATGTTATTAGGCAATATTAACAAAAGAACCATTCTATTTTCATTTACAAGTATTCACTTGGCAATAAATACGAAAAAATAGTATGAAATACATAATTTTTTTAAAACACTAGGGTGGCCTAATAATTTTGGCCGGTAGATATATGTATATATATATTAGGAGTAGATAAGTTAACGCTTCTTTGTAAGTTTTTTTTCATGTTTTGAAATCGCAACTCTTTGGGTCAAGTCACTGGATACAACCAACGCTTTTATAGACTGGACCATGTCTGAGTTTTTTTTTTATTGTCTGCTCTGTTTTGTTGTCATTAAAAGAGTCAGAAGAGGAAACATTAGCCTGAACTGTTTTAGAGAATATATCAGTAACTCTGCGAGGTAAAAAAATGTCCCATAGGTAAGCATCATAAAAGATAGAAACTTACTGAATATTAACTAACCTCTCTCGACCTTAAAAAAAAAAAGGAAATTATGCAAAATTTAAAACAAGTAAATGAAGAATTTTCGTGCGAACAGAGAGTACAAATATTTTTGTAACGCACAACAATTGCTTCCGAAAAAAAAGAAAAAAAAATAAGAAAAGAGATTTCTATTTGAGATGGAATGTCCTCCGAACCGTAAAAAAGGACTTTTCCCAAGCAGGGAGGAATAGAAGAGAAGTGCTGTCGGCTCAGCTTCGTTCTCAATATTCGGCTTCACACGTGGGAAGATCGGCTGACAGCGTTTCACTGGTTTCTTTAGGATTAATTTCGCGCCTAAAGAAAAGGAAAAAAAAAAAAAAAAAAAAAAAAGGAAAGAAAAACATGAACCTGTATGGCTCATGCGCAGTAAATATCCAAACGTGAACGCCGACTCTACAGATTGCTTAGTGTCTTAAATTCTATAACCTTGCAAACGATGAAAAAATTTTTTCCGTCTTCACTATCAGGGCAGATTTACATTTGTAAATCGCTGTGTTTATTTATACGTAAATATGCAAATGTGAGCATATTTGTGCCGAACAAGCAGTTGTAGGGAGCATGATGTCAAATAGTAAGGGATTTCTAATTGTAGATGCTGACTTCTTCCTTATATCAGAATCGTGTAGTTACAATGTTAGTTCACAGCAATACACGAAGAGAGAACGCACTTATTAAGAATAAAACCAGAGAATCGCAGCTGGGGGTCCATGTATTTTCTCCACAGCTTGTGTAATTTTAGACGGATGCATCACGGCTTTTTAGGATAAAGAGATTGGTTCATTATATTTATTAAGCCGAGTCTAGTTTGGCTCAAGGCCAAATGGTGGTGATGGAGGAGAATGATAATTATATTTTCCAGTGGGGAGGATCTACCAGAAAAACAACATATAAAATGTTAATTTTTATCAAGGCTCGAACGTTTGCTTCTGTTACAAGTGGGAATGCATTGTTATTTTAAACTGCAAAATAGGCAACATAAATTGATATGATTAACATGAGCATGGTACAGGGCTTCATAAGTGGGACTCCAATTAAGGATCGAACTTACACTCGCGAATGGAGGTGTGTTCTTTTTAATATGTGTATACAGAGTTCGACTCTGGGTCCATGTTTTTAAATTTAGATCTTGAGCAAGTCATTCGCCACTTACAAATCCTCTCTCTGTGGCATTTATTTAAGAAAATATACAAAGCACACTTAATTGGAGGAATCTAAAACAAGACCACTTCAGTAACGTTAATGGATTAAACTGTCGTCTAGTTCAAGGTCTGTTGTACTGTTTGTTTTCAAAAGCAGGCGAACAAGGTACAATAAGAATGTATGTCAATGTAGATGAACCGGTTTACATAACGAAATATCAAGAACTGTATATAAAACGGCTGCTCTTTTGTTAAAGGAGTGGCCATAAAAATTCACCTGACGTGTGCAATTTAGTATATATTATATTTTCAGTAGCAAGGCTGAATCTAAAGATCTTTTCAGCATCTATTAAGACTTGTTTTAAATCGATCACTTAAAAAAATAATTTGTAGTTTCTGTGGCTAGTATGACGCATTGTGAATGCGTGAACTGTCATTGAATGTAATTTATTTCTTTTATTCTTTTATTATAAAAAAAAAATCAATATGCAAGAAACAGTCAAAAACAAACTGTTGGCACAGAATAACACACACACACACACACACACACACACACACATATATATATATATTTCTACTCACATTACTAAAAGAGATTCAGTTTGCTAGAGAACACTATCGTTATTGATTTTAGTACTGCGAACATAGAGCTTGTGTCTGGGCTTTGGAGCCGTTCGATTTACGAAGATGTCTGAAAACTATTGAAGTCGGTCAATGGGTGATGCCAGGCCAGAGGAAGGAAGAGCTTATCTTAAACATAAATTTAAAATAACCACCGGGCTTACCTTACATTGTATGCGGTTCTGTTTCATGAAAAATTAACAGAAGAATGACTTTGTGGCGACAAGACAAAAGAAGCATTCCTGAAAATTGCGAGAATGGTTTTCAAATATAGTTTCTATGAAGTTCAGGATATTAATAATCATTCTTTAAATTTTAGATTATCGATTGGTTTTAGATTTCTCATTTTCAGGGAATGAATCAAGTGGACCAGACTTGTGCAAAATCAATTTTAAAAGTGTTTTTTATATTAAGATAAAAGTACACACAATAATATTTAGCTTTTTTCTCTCTCTTTTTTCTTTGTATGAATGTACGGTTACTGTAAGATCACCGAAGTTAAGCAACGTCGAGCCTAGTCAGTACCTAGACGGGTGAACGCTTAAGAATAGTGCTGTAAGGTTGGGTGTGCGGGTGGTGTAATAGATATAGTTCGGAATTGTTTAGAATTATTAACTGAAGAGCTGAGTTCCAATTCCTATTGGGTTTGTTATATTCACTTACACGTAAATACTCGAGGGAAAGGCATGAATCCACGTTTTCTCCCTCGGCTATGTGTTAGTTATTAAGAATTGTACCACTAAATAATTATTATTTACCCAATATTATTTACCCAAAAATATTCTTCCAATCTAAAATATTTTCTGGCTTTAACCTGCAAAGGATCGATAAGCCGGAGAAAATGAATCACTCATTCATTCTTTTTATGAGTGACGCTAAAATGTCTCCACACTATGTAACAATCAACGGGGAATACGCATAGAAAATAAAAACTGGTATTATTAATACCCCCAGCTATGGTTTAAATAGTAGGATATACTAGGCTTTCTAGCTTTGGTTTGCAACTCGCCTAAGTGAAAGCAAAACGTAGAACAAGTTACAGGAAACCACATTACTATCTTTCCTAAGAATTCATACTGATTCGCCGACAATAAAGAAAAGAAATCTAAATTCATGGAATTTTTTTTACGGGCTATCAACATTTTTTCAGGTTATTTCATGAGGATATAACGAAACTATTGGAATTGGACGGCTCTCGGATTTCCAATTTAAAGCCGATATCCATTACACTCTCCGCACATCCAAGCTTACAGTACCAGTTATACCCGAGCGGTCACCCATGTAGGTACTAACCAGGATCGACGTCGCTTAATTTTAATGATCGTACAAGAACCAGTTTTAAAACGTGATGTGGTTGTAAATCAAAAAAGAATCTGTGGAGGGCCATGGTCACCTATATTTTGAATATATTTCATTAAAGGAATATATGTCATTGAAAAAAATTAACAGTTTTTTCTTCTCGTGTATTTATCCGATTAAGGTCGAAAATGAATTTAATACACTTAAAGTTGATTATTTTTGTAAAAATGAATTTAAACTGAGAATTTAAATGTAGTTTTCACTTAAATACTAAGTTGAACACAATGAAACCAAACATTTCCTTTGTTTGTCGAGGCGTCTTAAATCAAGAGGATTTAATATTTGATTTGCGGTTATCTTTAGAATTAAAACCAGTTCTCCAATCTTAAAATAAAATTGCTGTGTAGCTGGTCACACGGCTTCTGTTTGCAGATGACACAACTTTAGCTGCCCACTCAGAGTCAGCTTTGCAATAGATAACGCCCTGCTTGGCAAAAGCCACAAAACTCTCCGACTTGGAAGTCAGTACGAAGAAAATAGTAATCTGAAAGCCTTTCAGAAACTAAGCTATGAAATAAGACATAAGAAAATATCGATAAAAGCAAAGAAAAACAACTTGACTGCTATTTAATATCTAAGTTCATATGGCAATGAATTCAGGATAGTTTCCTTACAGAGAAACAAGAGATTGATGCGCAAAAAATGTGGTTCTACCGAACATCATCGACATTTCACTTCCGTCTGAATTTATGGGATGAGGAATTTACAAGCGGACTATTGTCCCCGTATTGGTTATTACCGCTCGGGACAATAGCCCAGTGGGTTAAAGCTTGAATTTAGTGACATAGTAACTAAGCGTTTGTTCGTGAATTTGATGACATAATAATTGTGAGTTCAATCCGTGGGCAAGGCAATGTACCGCTGATCTCAGTATAAACAGAATGAGTAGTAAATGACTGATTCGTTTTCTACGGCTCATGAACCATTTGCAGGTTTTTTAAAGCCAGAAAATATTTTTAGATGGTAAAAATATTGTTTTGGTAATAATAATATTTAGTGGTACAACTTTAAATAATTAACCCATAGAGAGAAGAGATTGATTCATACCTTTTTCTTAGGGTATTTGCGTGTAAGTAAATATAACGAACCCAACTGGAATTTGAACTCGGCTCTCCGATTAACAATTCCAAGCCGTTATCCATTAAAATATCCAAACTTACAACAACTGTTATTCCTAGGCGGTCACCTGTTTTGGTACTGATCAGGTTCGACGTTGCTTAACTTTGATGATCGTACAGTAACTTGTAGTGTATCAATGTTGGAATGAGTAATATCAACCGACTGCTAAATAAGAACTGGATGAAATATCAGATGACATGGTCAAGACTTACAACAGCTGTTATTCCCAAGCGGTCACCCGTCTTGCTACTGACCAGACTCGACGTTGCTTAACTTCGATGATCGTACGGTAACTAGTAGCGTTTCAACGTTGGAATGAATAATATCAGCCAACTGCTAAATAAAAACTGGATGAAATATCAGAAGACATGGTCAGTGGAACAAGAACAATCTACCCCCGTATATTGACTAAAGAATTCAGTTCAAAGTTTACCCGGAATGTTGCTCAGGTCGACAAGCTTCTGTAACGTTGTGAGTTCAATCCGTGGGCAGCGCAGTGAGCACTTGGACTCAGTATAAATGGAAGGATAAATAATTGATTAATCCATTTTCTATGGCCCATGGCACCTTTTTAGGTTATTTAAAGCCAGAAAATATTTTTAGATGGTAAAATATTTTTTTGGCGATAATTATTTAGTGGTACAACTCTTAATAATTAACTCATAGGCAGGGAGAGGAGAAATTGATTCATGCCTTTCCTTAGGGTACTTGCGTGTAAGTGAATCTAACTAAAGCAACTCGGTTATTTGATTAATAATTAAGAGCCATTATCAATAACAACAAAGACAAGGATAATAGTCCGTATAGACACAATATAAACATACATGGACACAATATGCATGTAATGATGAAGCCTTAAAGTAAATTTGAACAACAAGGGTACTTATTTTTATAACGTTAGTTTCGTAACGTTATTCAGAGAAGAAATTTTGGTAACACTCTATTAACCAGATATGATATTTCGGTATTTTCACATAAAGTCAACGTACTAAACGAATACACAATAATGGTCTCGAAATAATTCTCTCGAGTAATTTACTCGGAAACAAACTCTTCAATGACGCACAACACCGGAATGATGCGCAACACAAAACGGTATTTAGGGTTAGGCTTAGGGTTAGGGTCGCCGCACCATATAAGTAATTCAACCGATCCTTCTTTTTACCACGCTATCCATTCAAAATAATTTTCTACTTTGGTACAACTTAAAAAATACCTTTTCTCCTGGGTTATAGTAATTCTTTACATAGATATTCCTTGATGTTTTCACCTTCCGTTCAGGTAGTATCTTGTTGAACACAGACTTAATTTTTCTGGCGAACATCAATTCCGCCAGTGACATTCCAGATCTAGTGTTAGGATTTGGTGTAATTCTGTAAACGTTCAGAAATTACTGAAGCATTTTCTCATCCGACTCCCCCACTTCGATTTCTGAAGAGATTTTTTGAACGAGTCAACACAGCGTTTCGCTTGTTCATTCGATCTTGGATGATACGGGGACGTTGTAATATGTTGTATTTATAATGACTTGCAGAATAACTAGAATTTACTAGATGCGAACTGCGTCCCGTCGTCCAACACAATGAAATCTGGTACGCCAAACCTTGCAAAGATTTTGTGCAACAAATTTATTACTACTGTGGGAGTTGGTCTTCTGCATTTCAATAGTTCAGGCCACTTGGTAAAACTGTTCACCACCACCAGATAATTTGCGCTATTCAACGGCCCAACGAAATGTAGATGTCCATTTCCATTCAAGGTTGAAATTAAACCGGCGAGGACTTCACTGTCAGAGCACAACTTCTGCATGATTTAACCAAATTTTGTATGTCTTCATCCATTTTCGGCCTGTAAGTTTAGCATCTCATTAGAGATTTAATCCTAACAATTCTCAGATGCCCGACGTGGAATTCCTTTAAAATGCGTTTTCGCAATGGTGTTGGAATTATTTGTAGTTCTTGCTGCTGCTTTTGCAGCGCCAACATTTGAAGCATAATTTATTTCAGTTTGACCATTGTCCTTATATTTTACCGAATATTTCAATTACTACGTGTAGGATACATATTTTTTATCTGTATTCCCCGTGAAAGTTCAGAACGAGATCTTTGTTACCTCATTTATAACGTTAGTTTCATAACGTTATTCCGAATAGAACTTTTGCTAACTCGCTATTGGCGAATTATAATATTTCAGTATATTCGAGTAAAGTCAATCTATCTATCGATGGATGGATATGAGTGAATATACCTATTGATATACACACAACTATACACACATGTATAGATATTTTTCTGGTGTTAATAAAACAGTATTCGACTTACTATAACAGAGTTAAGAAGTATATATTAATAAATATACATATTATCCCACGTCTATAGCATAACACGGAGTTTTATATACTATGCAACCATTAGGTAGGTTAATGTATATTTATTAATATGTATATGAGCGTGTGGCCGTGTGGTTAGAACGTTCACTTTCTGACCATAAAGCCCGGGTTCGAATCTCACTAGGGTCAATTTGTTATCGAACTGGAAGAGGTGATCCCAGCGTGCGGCATCTTTGAAAATTGCATGAAAGCCATACCACAAGCTGACCCAAGCCTTGTGAGGGAAATCGGGAGACGGCTTCCTTTTAGGAATCGTCAGTGGTTGCACTAGTTCAAGGTCACAAGTCATTGTAACCGAGGGTTTGAGCGTCTTGGCATTGTTCAGACTGTTGTTCACGCTAGATAACGTGCTTGCTTCCAGAAACTGTAACTAAGGCCCTGTGAGTGTTGAACAAACACAAGTGTGTCTGAGCAGGCATCTGCAATGTAGATTAGCTGGACGCCCGGTAGGCAGGTATCCTCGAATACGAGTGGCAACCCATTATTATTAATATATTTGTCTATTAAACCACCGATTTTCCGAAACAGTCTGTTTTTATCCGCTTTGCTGGACTAACCTGCCATATATATAACTTTGACCCATTCATTATGCATCTCTTGTCTCTTATCTTGTAATGGTTAACAAGGTTGTCTCTGGATCAATTACAACTGAATAGCGAGATCGATTCAAGCTTTCAGCCTTGTGCCACACTTAGGCTTGGCATAGAAAATCTCCATCATGCAACCCTTGTATCTCTATAGTACCGTTGACTGTTAGGAATTTACACGAAGCTGTTTGAATGACAAGTTGGAAATAAATTCTATGTTCCACGTTTCGTCCACTCGAATGACTTCCTAATTTTGAAAATATTGCTTTTGTTGATGAATTATATATGTGTAGGTGTGAATTCCCACCGGTTCTTTGTGTCAACGCCCAAAATCTCTGCGACCGATCGATAATCGATCACTTTGTTCCAAACTCGGTCCTGTCCCACGTTGTGTTCGATTGACCACAAAGCCTGTTTGGGTTGAAAGTCACCGAAATCCGCTGCATCAATGATCCAGACAGAACTGGGAGCCACAATATGAAAAGAAATCTTTGTGAAATTAGCAATAAGGTTTTTATATATATATATACGTTCTGTTCGTTACAGTATTTGGTTTGAGTTTAACACACTTGCATGCAGACAACTATAATTCCAGCCCACGGCTTTTATAAGATGTAACACTTTATCTAAGTTAGTTGATCTGGCACCAGGCTAAAGTCGGAGATTCTTCTAAGGCAGCCAATCACGTGACAACATGTCTCTCGTATTAACTCGACCCGTACTGATCCAGCTCTCACTCTCGAACTAACTGTCGAACCAACTCTACTCATCTGTGTGTATCGAATCTGTCTCGTGTGTCATATCCCCGCCGGTTCTATCTGGTCTGATCTCCTCCGGTTCTTTTCTTTTCTCCTGCTTGAGTGCCTCTTACCACCGAGCGTAGTCCAGCCCAAACGGCCAAATTTTAATTATCGCTCCAAAATTTCCTTCCCTTCGGTGTGTGGTCGTTTTTTCCACATATGTGGTTTATCATTTAAATTTCTCGACCCGAGACGTTTTTAATCATCTAGGCTTTTTCACTTTCTATACAACCGTCGGAAAAATTATCTAGCTTTAGTTGAAAGAAAAACCATGTTTCTCTTTTTAATTATCAGCGCCACAAAATTATCTAAAGAACAAAGAAAACTTTATTTCTGAGAATTACGTTTCTCTTTCTGACCAGGAGATGACTTGTCCCTAAGAGCCATAAAATTCTTCTAACAATTTTCATGCAAGGAGAGATTTTGTTTCAAATAAAATCTTTAGACAGCTGTCATTTTATCAATGGTCGTTAAATTTTCACCATAACCGAGATACTCACTTTTCGCGATAATGACTATTCTGAATTTTGTGAGAAGAATCTTTATTCTTCTAACTGAATTTGTAGCTAGCTCTCAAAAGTTTATCTCGAGTGGTTATTCGTTTTTGGTAACCGTAATTTCACTTATCTATTTGTCTTGGGTGGTCTTCCTAGTGTCTAGTGGATGAAGAGGAAAGAAAAAGTATTCAATTATTGTCTCTTCTTTTTCTCTTCTCCCTTTTTCGGTACCGGAAATAGGGTTACATAAGAAGAGATATAAAAACGCTCCGTGACGTATTTAAAAGTGATAAAACAAAAACAAAATCATGAGAAACCTGAATGCAATCGGCTAAACTGCATGTCTAGACACATCTAAAAATAAATAAATAACAAAAAAAAAAAAAATTTAGCGTTTCAACATGCTCAACGTTTCTTCTTGGCATATAATTGTAACCGACCTTTGTATTTCTATATCTTTCCCATCCTACAGATATATAATTCTATCAAAGAAAACATTACTTTATTCTGATGAAGTGCCTTTGGAGGACGAAATCTGTTACAGGGAACTTATTTCCTATTCTTTCACATTAAACCATTATTGAATATAAATTATATATGACTTGAATGATTGACTAAAATACATTTGTATAAATTATATAGTTTATTAGCATGAAAGAAGCTGGTGCAAGTATTAATATAAAAAAGAGTACTGTATTTATAAAGAATATTGCAGCACTACCACTTCCGGATTGACATTATTTACAATATGCCTGGCACTATTCCGAATGTCTGAATGAGGAGAGCTGTCAGGATTAGTGTCTGCAGCAGCAGGCATCTTTTCAAAGATGTCTGTGGCATTATGGAATTAACGTGTTGTTTTGAATCGCCACGGACACATGCACTTTGCTTGGAAGACAGAAGAAATGTTCAGTCAGTTGATTGCAATATGTGATACACACTTGAGCGATCATGTCTCGTAAGAGACATGATTGTCTAGGCAGAATATTGCTCCAGATCTGTCTCTGGGATTGCAAACTCCTTTACTGTTACAGATCTAGAGCAATAGAACATTAAAGATACTAGCGCAATAGATTGGTAGTAGGCCCTCATCATGTCTGAATCATGACTGCAACCTTTCAAACTCATGGAGAGTGTACAAAATAGCTGGAGTAGAGAATATGAAGGCAAGTTATTTCTCAAACATTGTGTTCAAACGTAAACTGCGGAATGGCGAGTGTGTAAAACGTGAATAGCTACTCTGTTCATAATACCAAGGTCGTTTTTACTGCTTTGTATATCGCCTATTGCTACATAGGATATCAATGACTGAATACTTTCAAAGTACAGCAATGCTATTGTAGAACATGAAAATAAAGAAGAACATCGAACATACATGACAGTATATTTAATAAGTATAAATAAACTGGAAATGTAGATTGTTTAGTACGTGAACAACATCGCTTAGAGAAGTTATATTGGCATAAAGTATTGACACCTGTGGTTTACGTAATTTGCTTTTTTGCCTCCAGAGATTTGCCGTTTCGTGAAGAAAATTACATTATTAGTTCATCAAAAAGTAGCAACTATTTACGTACTAGCGTTGCTCGGATGTAATGAAAGCTTAAAAACTAATCCATGGTCCTGGAGCTCAGACTCTTTGGACGTTGGCACGAAAGACTAAAAAGCAATAGTTGTTTCCAGTTAAAGCGAAACCGTAGATTGAAAGAAAAATGAATGGATGTAAGTCAAATTTTGATTTCCTGCTATCGATATCAAATAAGTTTTTTTCGTCGTAAACTGAATTTTGAAGGCTAAATAAGTCCTCTGAGTAAATGGTATCATGGCTGAGACTAAGAACAACAATTATACCTACTTAGAGCCAAAGCCGAAGCAAAAACTAAAATAAAAGGGCTGAAAAAATACAGACATACAGGCAGATAAACAGACACACACACAAACATCTTGCGTTGTATATATATACATTATCGATTTTTTGCACAATTGTAAGAACTGCAGCCCTGAAACTTCTGAATGTCGTTTCTTATGTCTTTATCTATGAGTGTATCAAATTTGATTAAAATCGGACCACTCCTTCTATAATCCGATTTTTTCGATAATCGATTTTCGATATTTGTCGGAGGTAACTCGACACAAAACCTAGCTAAGAACACTGGCAGACGCTTATGGTACAACTGTGTAAATTTTCAAGAAAATCGGTTCAGCCGTTTCGGAGTCTATAGGTAACGGACACACACACACACACACACACACACACACACAGACAAAGTTCCATTTATAAATAAGTTTAGATTTAGATATTAGAGCTGTTGAGTGAATTTGACCTTTTTTGGAAGAACATCTCAAAATGTACGGAGATCCTGGAAAAGTGAATTCATCATATTTATCTACAAGTATTTGGGTGGAATGTATTGAATGAATGAGACAACATGTTCTTTGTACTATTCTTGAAGAAGTAAAAGAGTCAAATCATTATTCAATATGTATATATTCCACTTCAGGCATCTCACACACAGATCTACTGACATTTACTGTCCGATATGTTAAAGGCTGGGAGTTTGTAGAATGTTTGTTGATGTCCATACCCATCTTTTCTCACGGAAGAAAGGATCTAACAGACACTGTTGTGGTTTTTCGTAATGAAAGCAAAATTCCACTGTCAAACTGCCGTGTCAGTCATACGATAATGTGTCAAAATGTCTGGTCGTTATAATGGATTGTATGCACGGATTCATCAATTAGTTTGCAATCTTTGTCCCCTGGCGTGGACATCTGGCTAATATATATATCATAAAGGCTTGAATTATGATAATCTTTTAAATGAATGTGAGCAAATCAAGCACTACGTGGCACTTGATGAAAACTGAAAGACTCTTCCTGCACTGTACAGAAAAAGTAGTTTCGGACAATTTGAAATCTGTATTCTCGAATGTTGAAATTACACTGAGAATGTTTATTTGCGTGATGGTAATGTTCTTTTTCATAACTGAAAGTTATAAAAGATTTGCTTTGTCGCACAATGGAGCAGCATACTTTGAATTGGTTTTCATTCATTTGAAAATGGCATCCTATTCCTGAAAACCATTAACCTCAAGCCAATAATAAAACAATTCCCAGAAATGCTGCAAATGATTGTTATTTATTAAAGCAAATTAAAGATATTACAGTCTGAAGAAAAAAAATTTGCTTACTAATGAAATTCTAAAAGCATTGTTTTTTTTTTATTATAATAATTTATAAAGTTTCAAAAATATTTTAAAATATTTCAAAGACTTGTAGACATTAGGTTGGTAAGTTATTAAGTGAAGACTATATTTATTAATCGTAAATTGAAAAATGTAATACTCGAGCCATCGTACTTTTGAAATCATTTTTAATTTGCTTGTGTATTTAAAGTTTTTTTTGTATGGTAATTTCTATGTGTACATTAAAAGGTCATTTGTTTCACGGTTTCTTCCCCTTACAGGAAAAAAGTGGTCAATTTTATCAATTCCAGTCCCAATCCAGTTACCATCGTATCTCGCATCTGTCGAGCTGTCATCATATGCAAAGAAAATGTCAGAAAGTTAAACACTGTGTTTAAAAAATTGTTTTATTCTAAATTTTATGCTATAAGTAAGTAGTACTTTCGTAAATCAGATTAATTTAACATTAGATTTGCTAATTTTCAAAAGATAATGTGTCATAAATGCATATTTTATTTTTGCAAGATTTTTAAACCGAGAATTAACTTTTGTTTACAAATGTATTGATTGCTCAAAAATGGCCGAAAAATTGAAAAATTTAAAAAAAAATTTAAAAATTTAAGATTCCAATCAATATAATTTCTGTTTGAAATACATCAGAGCATTTTGCTTACTGGAAATAGTAAATTTAGCTTTCAATTAAAACTAACATAAATGTTTCAAGAAGACATTTTTATTTTTAAAACTTCAATTTAAAGTTAGTTATCGAAAATAAGTTGAGGTACCTATGTTACAGATTAATCTATCTTTACCATGTATATCAAGTTTTTTCTCTCATCTCAAGTAAATCTTTACGAAGTACAAACATAATCTGTACGTTGTGCAGTAGTTTGTTGTCACTCTAAGTTCATTTCATTGTTTAATCAGAATGGACCGAAAATTCCCGGAAATTATTTCTTTGTCATTGAAAGACTTACCCGCCTAAACAAAGAAGAAAAATAAACAAACTAGGTCTTCCCTTTCCAGTCTCGATAAAGTGTAAAAGAGTCTCCGCGTACTTGTGGGTGATGAATTATTTTCCATGCTACAGCCGTTTACTACAGACGATCGGTCGCAAGTTTCTTGCTTATCTATTGCTATTTTCACGGAATATGTTCAGACGAACAATATTTCTTTGTTCCACCAGTTATAACCTTCACCATGCCACGCCCATTGTAGAGAACCACCCTTATTCTCTTTGTATTCCATTGCTGAGATGTAAGTTTTACTTGTGCAACTTCGGCTCACGAACCGCTGCTTGGTAGAACCGACTCCGAAACGAATGTTTCCCCGATCACTATAACCCTATGCATTTCAAGTCTAGGGTTAATCATTTTCTTCCTTACATGTCCTCTTAATATGAACCTTACACCTTATTTTGTAACCTTCTATTTCAAATGGTTTTTGAACCGTGTGAATATCATTGCAAAAATAAATAAATAAAATAATTTGGAAGCTTAATTATTCATTCACGTTTTTTTTTTCTGAGATTTCTAAAATCTATTTCCTTATTGCTTTGTCGAATCGACTTCCAAGAGGATGCTTCCATGTCTACTACTATCTTAACATGTTCAAGTCTAGGGTTAACCATTATCTTCCTTACATGTCCTATTAATATGCATCTTACAAGTTACTTTGTAACTTTCTATTTCAAATGGTTTTTGGGCCTTGTGAATATCATTGGCAAAAAAAAAAAATAATAATTTGGGAGCATTCTCGGTTATTTTCTCTGAGATTTTTAAAATATGTTTACTTATTGCAATCTACTTTGGAGAACTGACTCCAAGAGGATTCTTTCCTGACCACTACAATCTTAATTTGTTCAAGTCTAAGGTTAACCTCTATCTTCCCCACAGGTTCTCATAATCTGTGCATCTTACCCCTTACTCTGTGACCCTCTACTTCAAATGGTTCTTGAGCCTTGTGAACATTATTGTAAAAGAAAACCATTTGGTGTCTTAATTATTCATTCACGGTTGTCTTACTCTAATGTTTTTAGAATCTATTTCCTTATGGCTATCTACTCTGTGGAAGAGGATGCTTCCATGGCACTCCTAATCAATTCAAGTCTAGGGTCAACCGCAATCTTCTTCACATATCTGGATAAACTGTGCTTCTCACGCTGTAACCACACCCGACTACCTTGAGTAACTCTTGGGCCTTTTACAGGGTGGAGATCGTTGTAAAAAAAGTATGAGTAAATGTTTCTTGAAGAAAACTGGTTTTCGACTATGTATTGCATCTCTATTGAAAAATATGCGTTGCGAACTTTGTACACATCTAATTATACAATATCAAGGTAAAAGGTAAATTACTTCGAGATATTTACATTATGGACGTATTTGCTATGCGAAGAATCATCAGACTTGTCTTTAATCACCCCTCACAGACACGAACAAAAAGTGAAGGCGCAGAATAAACTCGCAAAACATCATTTTTTTTAGCGAAAAAAGCTAATGTACATTTTAAGAGAAAGAATTCTCTCTCTCTTTCTCTCTCTGACACACACACAAACTATCGATTAGCGAGGTCGCTGATATCCTCATAAATCATGTGGAGACATATATTCTAAACGTTGGATGCTTAAGCTGTAATGGATAGACTGATAACAATGGCTGAAAACGAAAAGATATGTTTTGACAGATATCAGATAAAAAACAGAAACGAAGACAGTTTATTTTTAGGCGGTCAAAAACGTCATTCGCTATATATAATTTACTAAACATATCTCTGGTTCAGTACAAGACGTCAAGTACGGACACCCCACTGAATATCATAACCACTCGTAATGATCAGTCAGAGGAGACAGTTCCTTTGGTTCATTTAGCAAATATCAAAGTTTATATATATATATTTTTTAATCATATCACCCCGAGCAAGGCGGTAACGCCACTGATGTGCAGGGGGCTACATAAGAGTGAAGAGAATGGAAAAGAAAAAACCGGAAACCGCATCCTAAACAGGAAACAAGGGATGAGCCTCTTCACCTGTTCAATAGATGTTTGAACTGGGCGATAGTTTAGTCTATCTACTCCAACTGAAAAAAAAAAAAAAGTGAGAATATTAGAAAAGAGAAAACCGGAAATCGCATCCAACAGGAAACAAGGGATGAGCCTCTTCACCTGTTCAATAGATGTGGGTGGAGTGTGAACCGGGCGATAGTTTAGTCTATCTACTCCAATTGAAAAAAAAAAAAACAAAGTGAGAAGATTAGAAAAGAGAAAACCGGAAACCGCATCCTAAACAGGAAACAAGGGATGAGCTTCTTCACCTGTTCAATAGATGTATATATATATTCTGGTAAAGTATTCTAATACAAGAGGGTTCATTTTTTGCCGATTTTTACATTGATTCTCAGAATGTTCACTAAGTTATATTTTGGGGTAACTGCTTTACATACAATAAATTTATTGAATATTAAAATACCAAAAATCCTAAAACAATAATATTGGGATTGTTTCAATGACAAGTGTTTGAGCATTAGTGAGAAGCAAAACAAGTTATTATCTCTTCTGGCTTCACATCAGTAGCCTTCAACATTTTCACAACTCTGCACATATGAATTAATGCATTTTCAAATCCATTAATGATATTAGTTACAAACATTTATCCATCATTTACATTACCTTTTGCAAATTTTCAGAAAAAAAAAATCAAATAAAGAATTTTAGTAAACATCACTTGAAGGATGGAGTGTTTTTAAAAGAAAAATGATCACATACCAGCACGGCCTGTCCGACCAATACGATGTGTATGTGTGTCAGTATCTCTGGCCACATCATAGTTGATAACTGTTTTAATTGAAGGTATGTCTAAACCTTGAGCTGAAAACAAAACAAAACATATTTTTCTATTTCTTGTGTACTTTGTAGTTTTAAAATACATTTTTCTACTGAAGTGAAAAACTGGAAATGAATTGTTTATTCAAAACTGGAAATGAAATTGTTATTCTTAAAAATCTTTTGTACAGATTTTCACCAGCATATATTTCCCAATTGTTACCATTTTATATTTTTAATTTTGCACAAGTATTGTTTTTTTTTTTTATTGCACATTCTAATAGGATCAGTTAGGCACATCTGTGGAAAAAAGAGCACCATGCTGCACTACTTGGTGCACTACTTGGTGCACTACTTGGTGTTCACACCAGAAGCTCCAATATGAACATTTCAGAGTGTTTGGGCAAGGCCTCCTGCTCGACTGCAGCCACTTCCCCATCGTCAAAATGTGGCCTCCCTCTGTCTCTTCCATAAATACTTTCATGGCTTCTGCTCGGATGAGCTTAAGTCACTGATGCCTCCTCAAGAGGTGTTTACCCGTGCAACCAGACTGGCAACTGGGTCCCACCCATTCACAGTCAGGTTAGCCAAATGCAGACGACAATTCTACTCCTGCAGCTTCTTCTCTCGCACTTCCCGCCTGTGGAACTCGCTCCCGTATTCTTGCTTTCCTGACGGCTACAACCTCCAGAAATTTAAATGCAAAGTCAATACTCATCTACTAACCACTGGACTCTAGCTCTCTCCCCACCCCTGTATAACCCTCCCTTTCTCTCCACCTATGTATCTGTCATCGCACCTGCTTTCTCAGCTTTCTATTGTTCCTTTCTAACTAGTTTGTACTCCTCACTCTTTTCTAATTAATCTTTTTACATTTATGTAGCCCCCTGAACATCAGTGGCGTTTCCGCCTTGCTCGGGATGAAATGATTAAAAAAAAAATTACCAAGGTCTAAGCGATGAAATGTGACGTCACGGTAGTAGAGTCATGAATCAACATAGCAGCCCGTGTCTCTTGCTTCATGACAATGTTGATAATCACAAAGTCGTTTTTTTTAATAAAGATTTTAAAACTTTTTAAAATGTAACAAGAAAATAAAAAGAAAGAAATGTCTTGATTTATGCTGGTTTTATTAATCTTAATTAAAATTAAGAAAAACAATAATTAATAAGAAAATATAAACATTATTGTTGACTACTGACTGTCGGTCGTGTTTGTAAATAAACACAGTTTTAAAGACAAAATTTTTCGTTTATTCGTCTAAATTCTAAAAATTTAACAAACACTGCTTAAATTTTCATATTTTTAATTTAATTATGAAAAATCACAATCACTTTTGTTTTAATTGCAAGAATTTTTAAATCAGAATCACTCAAATATAGCAATCAAGCAACCATTAGAATTTAGGAACAAACAAGAAGCAACAATAATTAAGTAAATTAATTAAAAATATTAAAAAATGCAACAATTTAAATTCAAGCAAATTAATTCAAACTAAATAAGTTTAAGTTACTGTTTTTTTAAAAAAAAACTTATAAAAGTTTTTTTGTCTCAAAATTCAGTTGAATGTTTGAAGTTTTCTTTTTTTACTTAACTTCTTAGAAGTAATATTATCATTTTCCTTGCTACAAAAATTATTTAATAATGCATTAGAAGAGCTCCAGATAATCATTTTTTTCAATGCTGTGACCTTCACCACATGAGTTAACATGAAAAAGAAGTTCATCATTAGCCAAAACATCCAATGTTATGTACATAGACAATTTTCTTTGATTCATTGAATGAAGAAAAGAAGGATTCTTTACAAGTTTATTAACAACAATATAATTGTATAGTACAAAATTTGTTGTTACATCATTGGGATATAACAGAGAACCTCTATTAATTCCTTGAAAATAACTGTTTATATCAGGTCTCTTCCTGATATTAAACTTTTACAACTATAACATTTCCATTTTTTTTTAAAACGACATAACAGCAATAAATAATTATGAATCGAACGAATTAACGATAGGATAGCTAAATCTGAAATAGATTTTAAAAAAGTCTTGAGAACTTTTAATCCAATAGATTTATTAATAATATCAACAAATGTCTTTAGGGAAATTCTGCTAAAAAAACAACGGAGTTCGAATTTTAAAATAATATTTTGAAATATTTTGAATCCATTGTTAATCCTACTGGATGAAATAAAAAGATAAATTTTTACCTTTCATAAAAGATACACTTAAAAAATTCTAGGATATTTGGTAATTCAATTACATTTTTAAAATATTTTAATAGTAAAAAATGAAAAAAAAAAAAGAAAAGTAAAAATTGATGTTTCTATTTCATTTATGATGTTAAACTGTTTATAAAAAAATCATATTTTTGCAAAACTCTTTTTTGGTTAATGCTTTACTTACTAATTAATTTTTTAAGGATTAAAAAACCCTAAACCAACTATAAAAGAATTATTCTTCAGTTAAAATTCTAATTTTTTATTTCCAATTTTTTTCCATGGATTAATATCGATAATTAACTTCAAATTATCAAGCAAATGTTAAGAACATTAAAATCTGATACTCTAGAATAACCCTATGTATCTCCTACATAGACCGCGTCACAAATGACGTCGCGTGTAATAAAAAGAACAGGACGTTAACATATCGATAGTAGTATGTAAAGGTAAAGGTTGGTAGCACCACCGTATCATGACGTCATTAAACCTCTGTTATTAAGCAAATATTGAGATGAGATGCTCCAGAACCATCCTTTCGGTTACAAATTTGTGTTTAAAGGCACCTTTCAAATTAGCTTGGCCATCGACGCACTCTGTAACCGAGAGGTCAAGGCACGTTAGATCTAATAACAGGATACTGAAGATTTTTTTTCTCTGATTTCTCGAAAATTTCATGAAAATAAAAAAATGTACTGTTTAATAAATAAACAAAACGTCTATTGAAATACGAGTATCCACTAAAATAACGTTTAAATAATGAAGAAAAAATATATGTATTGTTCCTGCTTACCAAAATACCTACTACTGAAAAAAATACCTACTACTGAAAAAATAAAATTACCTACTATTGAAAAAAATACCTACTACTGAAAAAATAACCCTAAAAATACATACTACTGAAAAAATAACCCTAAAAATACATACTACTGAAAAAAAAATACCTACTACTGAAAAACAAAAAACAAAAAAAAACAACAAAATATACCTACTTTTGAAAAAAACAACAACAATCTTTGCGCTAAACAATATCATAACTCAACACTATGTATTATTCCTAATTGTCATCAACGACCATCCTGATATTGATTTTCTAAGCGTATCTTACAGGCGGCAGAAGGCTAAAAGTATGACACAGCCAGTGAGAATCGAACTCACTATTCAGTCGTAATTGTTCTAGCGAGACAAGCTTGCTAACTATTATCCTACGTCGACGGAATTTCCTGTACGGTATTTATACTTTATTAATTTAAACACACAACTAGATTAGCAGAAGCTTTTGATTGAGTTATTCATTTTCTATTGCTTATAAAAACTGATATTCAAATATTTAAATGCAATATCAATCGTTATCTTTTGTTTTCTTAATTCCTGTTCCTTTACTGTTTTCTCTCCTGACTGTTTTTTCTCATATTCTCTCACACTAAGTAACACCTCGTGTCTTAAAAAAGTTATACAGTTCTATACAGCCAGCAATGTTTAGTCTTCTTCCTGAAAATATTTATAAGTTTTAAGCAGTAGTAAATTCCAAAGAAGTTAAAGAATTTTCTACGAAAAATATTAAGCATTTTGTTCATTATCTTCTCATCTACAATGTTAGTACCAGTGAAGATAAAAAGGGACATTAAAGTGGGGGCTAAAATTATTTTGACGTCCGAACGTTTGTTTGCATCTGGCTAAAGTTATCTGGACAGGACGCTCCATACACCAGATTAGATAGCTGGCATCTGCAATGGCCAATGCTCTAGATTTGTAGTGATATAGTCTCGGATGTTAGTCAAATGACATCTTTTCTCATTGCATCTAAGAAAGGCTAAAATGCTTCCGTGTACAAGAAAAAAAAATTAAACTGGCTGCGGGTTGATATTTATGCACTAATTTGTGACTTGCTGCTTAGAGTTCTTGGTTTAATATGGGCGACTAAAATAAGAGTCGCCAGGTATAGGGAGACGTGGAAAGCCATGATCGCCTACGTCTGGGTATAATTCATCCAGTCTAGATTTCTCACACTCACGGTTGACTTTACCGGCATATGTAATAAAATCTTCATCTTCATTCTTTGTAATTTTCATGCACTGACAACGTGTATAAAAAATGTCAATTCTATCCACAAAAAATTTGCTAATAATGACATAGTTTTATTAAATGACACTTTTATTTGGAGCATTCAGCAAAAGGAAATTAATACTAAGCACCAGGAAGAGACAGCTAAAGTTCCTAGGACATGCAATGAGGAAGGAGAACTTGGAGAACTTGATACTAACTGGTCAGATAGAGGGAAGGAGAGACAAAGGAAAACATGTAACATACTTGACTGGCCTGAGCGGGTGGATGGCAGAACGGGGGTTGCGTGGTGTAACAGAAGAAAGCGTGCTAAAAACAACAGGGATAGGGAAACGTGGAAAGTCATGATCGCCTACGTCCTGAACGGACAAGTCACACAGAAGAAGAAGAAAATAAGATAGCCACATATCGTTTTTTAAGCGCACCCGTCAGCTAGAGCGGCTAGCCATTCCCTGTCACAGACACCTGCGCAGGCACATTCGTGTTTGTTCAACACCCAAGAGCACGCCTGTGGTTTATATGGCAAATATGCTGAGCGAATCTTAGTTTGTTTCTGGTAGAGAGCGCATAACTTGTCATGATCAGCAGTGTATAAGTCTAGTGCACGTAAACCTTCGGTCACAATGACTTGTGCCTTCGTGCTAACACAAGCATCAATGACCTCCGAACAGTTCCGTCAATCCAGTTTCACTTAAACTGGTTGGGTCAACTCGTGGCATGGCTTTTCAGGTACTTTTCAAAAGTGCCGCACGCTGAGATAGCCTCCTTAAACTAATGATACCAGGAAGTCCATTCCTGTCAAATCGACTATGGTGAGATTCGAACCAGAATATCATGGTTCGGGAGCAAATCAATCGACTACCTGCACATATATACGCGCAAGTTAGCTCGGGGTGGGGGATTTGGAGTGTTAGAAACGTGTGCCAAGGAAACGAAACCAGTCGCACAAAAGTGTTATTTATTTTTTTATTTTTCACTGATATTGTGAATATGTGACTGCCATGTCTTTCAGACCAGATGACTGACCAGGAGGGAAAAACCATTACTCGCAAATTCTAATTCCGGATCGTATTCTCCTCTCGTCATGTATTCCAAAACTATTTCACCCTACCCAACTCAGGGTGCACACAACTCTGCATCAGAATCTCCATTTCACCTGGTCTTCGCCCGCACTTCATCCCTCATATTTATACTGTTTTGATTTCCGCTTCTGGTACACAACGTCCGCGCCACAACTTCCTGCCAAAGGATTTTGAATACCGTCCAGTTCATTTCCAGGTCAAGCTTTGATCTTAGTCCGAGTTCATTTCCTCAGGACATTATATCGCATAAGGACAGAAGAGTAATTAGTCCTAACACTCCTAGAAAGAAAGAAAGAAAGAAAGAAAGAAAGAAAGAAAGAAAAAGAAACAAAAACAGAACTGATAGAGATGCAATAATCTGCAATTTCTTGCTTTGTATTTGTCATCAAGTTACATTGACTCAAACCTAATCAGACAATCATATTTACAAGATCCTATAATAAATCGCTCATAGAAAAGCTAAATTTATCACACACACACACACACACACACACACACACACACACACACATATATATGAGATTATAAAGTGGAAAATTCTAAAAGAAGCTGAAACATGTAAGTCCTTAAATAAACCATGTTCATTATGCTTATACGAAAAACTATATATTATTAAATCACTTAAGAATAAAAATCTATTAAATAGACGCACTGAGATAAATGTCATATGTTCACACTCCACCCTCGTCTATTGAACAGGTGAAGAGGCTCATCCCTTGTTCCCTGTTTAGGATGTGGTTTCCGGCTTTCTCTTTTCCAATCTTTTCACTCCTATGTAGCCCCCTGCACATCAGTGGCGTTACCGCCTTGCTCGGGGTGATATGATTAAAAAACAATATAGACATTGCAAAATGTTTACATATGAAAATGGATAAAATCTAAATTAAATAAAATACGAGAAAATAAAAAAGAGGAAAAAACAGGAAAATGATAAGATTAGGTTAAAGGCAGATTGACATCTTGACCGTTAAGGAGGGAAAAAAAGAAAGGTGAAAAGTAAGATAAGGGAAGGGAAAAATGGAAAAAAACAGAAAAAGTTAGGTAGTATGTATTCTTTGGGGCCAAATTTCAAAATCAATATTCGCTTTGATTAGTTAAAAGAAACACACATGTAAATTTCATATCTTCCCACACACATACACACCAAATAGAAGGTTTTTGTATTTAAATGTAAATCACCTGTACAACCAACATCTAACATTGTCTGATGAAGGGAATATATCTCGAAACATAGAAATTTCCTTGTCGCAATGTACAATTAATTTATAACTACATAATTATATGAGATTATGATATATATTTTATATATCAAAAACAATACTGGGAAAATTGTACAACAAAATGAAAAAAAAGTTTACTTTTGACACATTTTGTCCTTTAGGACTTTATCAGACTAAATTTGTTATGTTGGTACGACTGCACATGCGCAAGAACAAGAGGTGCTGGAATTTTCATATTTTATAAATGATGCTCTACTCATATATATATATATATATATATATATATATATATATATATATCCTAGTGATAATGATTTACCTGATTTAGTAGATCAAGTAGAATACACTATAGAATTTACATACGAAATGGAAGAAAACAATTCCATACCCTTTCTAGATATCATAGCTATGTCGCGTTGACAAAAGTTTAAAACTCGGTGTCCACCAGAAATCGACTAACAAAAACGACCTGATGAACTTCTATTCTGATCATAACAACAAAATAATCCGGCATAATGATCAAATTCTACTTAAGAATCCTAAGAACATGCAATCCATAATTATTTACTCGAAGAGAAGAAATATACTGAAAACACTCTGAAAATTACCCAGACCCTTAATTATTTTAAATTTAATGAGAAATAAGACCCATAAAACTTTATAAAAAAAGTGAAAACAGATTCAATAATTAAAAAAAATATATCCGATAAAATAACTATACTACTACGACAATCGAAAGTTTTCTATCTAAACTTAACATAAAATTTGTTACTATTGCTACATCCAAAACAATTAAAGACTTAGTCAATATAATACAAAACAATAAGATATTTTTATAAACATTCCCCTCCCCCGCCCAAGCAAGGCAGAAATGCCACTGGTGTGCAGGGGGCTACAGTGAGAGAAAAAAGGTACAGGGGATGCATATGGATATGGATAGGAATAAAAGAGATAAAAGATGGCAATTAACATTGCATTTTAACTTTTGGAGATTGTAGCTATCAGGGAAGCATGCAAATGGAAGTGAGTTTCACAAACGGGAAGTGCGAGAAAAGAAACTGTTAGAGTAAAAGTGGCGGTTACATTTAACTAGTTCGACGGTAAAAGGGTGGGACATAGATGCCAATCTAGTGTTAGCCCAGGAGCACATTTTTTTAGGACGATAACTTGAATTCCATTAACTCTGCTTGCCTTATGGGAGTCAAGCTTAGAAATTATGTTAGTCACTATATTGTTATATATCGCCGTACGACGACAAAACAACAAACACGCATATATAAAAATATAAGGTTATATTTTTATTAATGACGACGAAACGTGTGGAATAGAGAACGGAAGGGTGAGAGCGCACATAGAATGGGTTGACGGGAGTGTAGTTTTTGCCTGTGGTGTTTCTCTGCTTCCACCGGCCGTTCTCTGCTGGCGAATCCGTGTGTCGAGGTCTTTATATAGTCTTCTAGAACCGGGACTTTCCTTCCGGTTTTGCCTCGCCCACGCAACGCCTACGTAATTCTAAGAGACACCTGATCTGTTTGCCTCTGTAGCCATTTCCGCCGCTGTCGGAAATAAGGTCAGATGACATCCGCTTCGGCCTCGACAGGATGTATTTCACAAACACCTGTCTTGTCGCTTCGCCGCCCCCTTCACCGACGGGAAACACCATCGCTTGTATCACTTCCTCGGGTGGGGCCAGATTGTTATATTACAATATTAGTCATGACTAGTTTAGATTATTAATGATTAAACATAATAGACATTCATTGTACATGTTTAGAAAATTATTTGCTGTCTCGATACACTAAATTTAAGTTACATGATGCCTCAGCATTAAATGATCCTAACACCAAGAAATTTCAATCGAACCTCATTAAACGTCAAATGCACAAATGCACACAGCCAAACAGGAATTACAACTGAGGATTTTTGTCTTTATTTTCAACTGAAATTAAAGCTAAAATACGACGTTTAGAACGGCTCATGATTAAACATAATAGACATTCATTGTCTCTTATATCTAACAGTATATGTTTAGAAAAGTATTTGCTGCCTTGATACATTAAATATATATATATTGTGATGGTTGTTACAATGGTTTATAAATTCATAGTATCACGACACAAAATTTTTCTCGTTTCGAAGCTGCTACGTGCGCTTCTCATCGGGTGATAAGTTGGAATGAAAATTAAATGGTGAAAACGGTTTATTTATGGTGATATGATGTTTGAGTGAATGTGAGCTTGGGTTAGGAGAGGTAGCTTAGTTTAAGACAGGTTCCTTATTTATTTTGTCGTGTACTTATATTGGGATTTAAGTGTTTTTTTTAGGAAGGTTATACATTTTTTGTTTATTTTACTGCTATGATTGTGATTGGAGTGGCGCCGCTATTAATGAAAACGATTTAAGTGAATGTGGGTTGGGGTTTTTTGTGGTACGTCTTATATTGGGATCTATGGTTTTTTTTTTTAGGAAGGGTAGTAGATATCACCCGATGAGAAGCGCACGTAGCAGCTTCGAAACGCGAAAATTTTTGTGTAGTGATACTATGAATCTATAAACCATTGTAACAATCATTACAATATAATGCTCTACGTTGTATCGAGCAGTCTTTATAGAGTAAATGCATGAACAGTAGGTAAAAAAAACAAACAAAAAAACTACGTGTTCTACAACTTTTTTACACTATATATATATATATATATATATATATATATATATATATATATATGCAGCATATCTTCATTGATACATGTTTTATTAAATAATATCGATATATTGTAGCTATTTTGATACCGATCCTTTCTCGCTCTTTAATCAGTTTCTTGATGTTATGGTGAAATTCATCAAAGGGTGTCATAGTTTTTTCCAACACACGTACCTTCAATTTTTTCCAACACACGTACCTTCAATTTTTTCCAACACACGTACCTTCAATTTTTTCCAACACACGTACCTTCAATTTTTTCCAACACACGTACCTTCAATTTTTTCCAACACACGTACCTTCAATTTTTTCCAACAAACGTACCTTCAATTTTTTTCAACACACGTACCTTCAATTTTTTCCAACACACGTACCTTCAATTTTTTCCAACACACGTACCTTCAATTTTTTCCAACACACGTACCTTCAATTTTTTCCCACACACGTACCTTCAATTTTTTCCAACACACGTACCTTCAATTTTTTCCAACACACGTACCTTCAATTTTTTCCAACACATGTACCTTCAATTTTTTCCAACACACGTACCTTCAATTTTTTCCAACACACGTACCTTCAATTTTTTCTAAGATTATTTTAAGGGGTAAATTACAAAGCCAAACTCATTGTAAATACGATAAAAAAATATGAATTCCGTTATGATGGGGAATTCTAAAAACACGCGCGAATACGCGCTGTAATTATTAAAAACAAAATTAATTCATTTGTTGTAACTAAATCCAAATATTACAATGGAATAGAAGATAAATATAATCTATGCCTCTTAGAAAAACTTGTCATCTGAAACCATATCATGAATCCAAATTTACTTAATAAGGAAAGTGATTTAATGCCCACATGCTGTCATAGAAAAAAATACTTACTTAAATTCTTTGACCCCGATTGATATAGATCCTCCTTTACGTTTGCTTGCTTGCTTCTTTCTTTCTTTCTTTCTTTCTTTCTTTCTTTCTTTCTTTCTTTCTCCTGCAATATTACTTTTAACAATTATGAATTAGACACCATTCATTTTTGCTTCTGACATTTTTAATTCTTAA
The DNA here is from genome assembly GCA_037127315.1 of Ascarosepion bandense. NCBI lineage: Eukaryota > Metazoa > Mollusca > Cephalopoda > Sepiida > Sepiidae > Ascarosepion > Ascarosepion bandense. The sequence goes on from JBBBDQ010000950.1 coordinate 2,668,387, forward strand.
TTCTAAATTTTACCTCTTAATTTTTCTTTTCTTTTCTTTTCTTTTTTATTTAATTTTAATTCAAAATTTAAAAATTCGAATTTTCAATACATTTTGATCTACATGTAATATTTGAATATTTTATTTTTTTAGACTCATGATTTACGCCCCTTTGGTTTCTACTCCCTTTATTACTTTTTATTTTAATTTTAGTTTTAATTTTGATTTTAACCGTAGAATATTTAAATTCTTGATCATTTTTTTAAAAGCAGTAACTTAACTTTATAAGATTTAATTCCCATGAACATCGAGTGAACTTAAATTTAAATCTATTAAACTCTCAGTTTGAAACATGCATATGATGACTGCATAAAACATGAAACTACGAGATGTGCCATAGACGTAGGATAATATGCATATTTATTAATATATATATATATATATATATATGTGTGTGTGTGCGTGTGTGTTTAAGCAGCATATTTTTATTTAAGAAGATTGATTAAACGATTTAAACGCTGAAACACATAATATGTCTAAATTATTTGTCATATATATATATATATACATAACGTGTTGAGTTATGATAATGTTTGGCGACTAGTTTTACTGATAAAACGTATTTTTGGCGTGCAAGTTTTTTTTTTATCGGGAAGTGCTCGATATCGAGTTAAATATAGTTTTAGTGTAAAGGATTTGTTACTTTAACTAAGAAGTCGGCATGAACCTACTCATTTAAAGTGAAAACTTTTTTGCACTATATATATATATATATATATATATATATATATATATAAAGTTTCAATTTTAAAATCATTTGTTTCTGATGAAAGGCCGAGGCCGGTCTGAAATATCATATATATATATATATATATATATATATATATATAATAGGAATAAATAAATACTGTAAAAAAAAATACATTTTTAAACTTACAACTTTTTAGTAGTTTTTCCTATACATATTAAGACAATATACGTGGATCATCATTATGCTATCTATCTATCTATCTATCTATCTATCTATCTATCTATCTATCTATCTATCTATCTATCTATTCATATAGTTATGAATTAATTGTACATTGCGACACGGAAATTTCTGTTTTGCGATAGATTCTCTTCATCAGGCAATATTGGATATTGGTTGTGCAAATGATGTACGTTTAGAACCTTTAAAATCTGGCTATATATATATATATATATATATATATATATATATATATATATATATTCGGCAATTTGCGGCTCATTTAGCATTTATTCGTTTTCATTTCTGAAATAAAGAATGGATATTTTAAAATGATTCTCTCTCATCCGTCTCTTTGTTATAGCACTTAAACTCTTATAATCACCGCACATCTTGAAGTGTATTCATTTTCAGATTGCTTCTATGTTGAATAGATCCTTTTCCACGATGTTCCCTAACAACAAATAATTAATAATACATCAATTAATCCTGTTGAGCAATAATGAATAAAGTCATTATTTCATAGAACAAATACTGATTTTACAATATAATCTCATTCCCTAAATACGTAACATATCAGTTCGTTCCCTATCCATACTTCTCTGGTGATGACATAAAGTGAATCTAATATAATGAAAATTTCTTATCTAAAAGTAGTTTATCACTTCAGGTTTCGGATTTATTTATCTAACTTACAGAAACGTAACGTCGACCGAACTTAAAAATTTGAGTTATTGAGTTTCATTCCTTGTGTACACAAAATAGAGTTAAAACATTACGAGATAGAATTTTTATCGAAAATCTAAGCCAAAATAAAAAACAAAAACAAAAAAAAATCAAACAAACAAAAAACAAAAAACAAAAAAAAACAAAAAAAAACGTCCGATCTCACTTTTGGATATCGTAAACATGAATCCAGTACATTATAAACACTTTATCAAAGCAATAATATATTCAGTCATCACTGGAAGAAGAGGATATATTATGATATAGATATATATTGTGCTTATCATGATATATATTCTATTTCTCATTGACATAATTTATTTAATTTCTTGTCATGTCTTTCTACTTCAGTTTTGACGCAGATAGACAAAACAAGGTTTCTTTGGCTTGGTAAATGACTAGTGTTTTGATAATATGAAATTATTATATTTATTTAAGAACTTTTTTCTTGCTAATTTTCTATCAATAAAATACCCAAGAGCCACTCAAGGTAGATGGTCACTGTGTCCCTAGATTTTATAAATATTAAGTAGGTCTCACGTTACTTCCCCCTGTCTTTTTCTCTCTATCCGTCCTGTGAGTATTAAATTCTCTAGACCCACCTTCCTCATCGTCTCTTCCTTAAATTAAGTATGAGTTTTCTCCTCGTTTCCATCCTCTCCAACACCTCGTTGTTTGTCCTGTGCTCAGTCCATGGTATCCTCAGCATCCTTCTGTAAAACCATATTTCTGCTGCCTCAAGCCTCTCCAATCTTCACTGCCATACAGTAAGAAAAACATCAGATAGCAATCCAGCACTCTCTTCTTTGTTTCCAATGAGATTTTCCTGTTTTTCAGTACTCTGGTTAACTTTTGAAATGAGTCTTTGGCTATACCAATGCGTCTTTGGATCTTGACATCGCATTTTCCATCCTCTGTCAGCACGCTTCCCATATATTTAAATTTCTTTACTTGTTTTATTTTAGTTTCTCCGACCTGTAGTTGTCATTTTGGGGTCTTCTTTTTGCTGATGACTATGCATTCAGTTTTCTTGAAGTTTATGCTTAATCATTTCTTCTCGCTTTCGCTTGCTACCTTCTGTGGGAGGTCCTGCATTTTCCGTTCCGTGTCTGCTATCAGCACTGTGTCATCTGCACATTTTATATTGATGAGATTGTGGCCGTTAATGACGAATCCTGGCAAGGGTTTTATTTCTCTCGGAATTGTTAGGGTGTATAAGTTGAATAGATCCGGTGAGAAAACACATCCTTGTCTTTTTTTTTTATCATATCACCCCGAGCAAGGCGATAACGCCACTGATGTGCAGGGGGCTACGTAAGAGTGAAAAGATTGGAAAAGAGAAATCCGGAGACCACATCCTAAGCAGAGAACAAGGGATGAGCCTCTTCACCTGTTCAATAGACGTGGGTGGAGTGTGAACCGGGCGATAGTTTAGTCTATCTACTCCAATAGAAAAGAAAATAAACAAATAAAAGATAAGGAGTAAGAAGATTGGAAAAGAGAAAGCCAGAAACCACATTCTAAACAGGGAACAAGGGAAAAACCTCTTCACCTGTTCAATAGACGTGGGTGGAGTGTGAACCGGGATTTTTATATATTTACTGAATTCACTTGCGATTCGTAGGAAAGCTGCCAATATATATTCTTGATTATCCTAACGTCTTTTCCAAAAATATTGAGGTTCTTGAGCATCTCTATCAAGTCTTTGTGGCGTACATTGTCAAATGCCTTTGTGTAGTCTGTGAAACATAGAGGATTTCTGCATTTCTATTGCTATTTCAGATAACATTCTAAGCATAAATGACGCATTCCTTGTTCCAGTATCTTTAACAAAGCCACATTGTTCTTGTCTTATCTCTGGGCCAATTCTGCTGCGAGCTCTGTTCATCAGAATCCGAATTGTTATGTGGCTCATTAAGCTGGTCGTTCGGTTTTTGAACGGTTTTGTCTTGGTGTTCATACCACGAAATATTAACAGAAGATTTTCCGGTATCTTTAACAAAGCCACATTGTTCTTGTCTTATCTCTGGGCCAATTCTGCTGCGCGCTCTGTTCATCAGAATCCGAATTGTTATGTGGCTCATTAAGCTGGTCGTTCGGTTTTTGAATGGTTTTGTCTTGGTGTTCATACCACGAAATATTAACAGAAGATTTTCCGGTATCTTTAACAAAGCCACATTGTTCTTGTCTTATCTCTGGGCCAATTCTGCTGCGCGCTCTGTTCATCAGAATCCGAATTGTTATGTGGCTCATTAAGCTGGTCGTTCGGTTTTTGAATGGTTTTGTCTTGGTGTTCATACCACGAAATATTAACAGAAGATTTTCCGGTATCTTTAACAAAGCCACATTGTTCTTGTCTTATCTCTGGGCCAATTCTGCTGCGAGCTCTGTTCATCAGAATCCGAATTGTTATGTGGCTCATTAAGCTGGTCGTTCGGTTTTTGAATGGTTTTGTCTTGGTGTTCATACCACGAAATATTAACAGAAGATTTTCCGGTATCTTTAACAAAGCCACATTGTTCTTGTCTTATCTCTGGGCCAATTCTGCTGCGCGCTCTGTTCATCAGAATCCGAATTGTTATGTGGCTCATTAAGCTGGTCGTTCGGTTTTTGAATGGTTTTGTCTTGGTGTTCATACCACGAAATATTAACAGAAGATTTTCCGGTATCTTTAACAAAGCCACATTTTTCTTGTCTTATCTCTGGGCCATTTCTGCTGCACGCTCTGTTCATCAGAATCCGAATTGTTATGTGGCTCATTAAGCTGGTTGTTCGGTTTTTGAATGGTTTTGTCTTGGTGTTCATACCACGAAATATTAACAGAAGATTTTCCGGTATCTTTAACAAAGCCACATTGTTCTTGTCTTATCTCTGGGCCAATTCTGCTGTGCGCTCTGTTCATCAGAATCCGAATTGTTATGTGGCTCATTAGGCTGGTTGTTCGGTTTTTGAATGGTGAATACCACTAAACATTAACAGAAGATTTTTTATAAACATTTCACCCTAAGCAAGCTAGTACTGCCAATGGTGCGCAGGAGGTTACATAACAGGTGATTGATTAAAAAAGAGGAACAAATTACAGGGGGAGTCGGAGGATGGATAAGGGATGAATTAGAACGCTTTTATAAGGAGGGCTCCATGAGTGTAGAGTGGAAAGTAGAGAAGAACAAGATACAATGGGTATCGGGGAAAGTATGAGAGTCAAGGAGATAGGAGATGGCAATTGATATTGCATTTAAATTCTTGAAGATTGTAGCTGTCAGGGAAGCAAGTATACTGAAGGGAATTCCACAGGTGGTAAGTTCTAGAAAAGAAGCATACATTTACATTTGATCGGTTTCACTGTAAAAGGGTGGGACCTGGTCGCTAGTCTAGTAGCTTGAGTAAATTCCTGAAGAGGGGTCGCCAGGGAGCTAAGCTCATCGGAGCAGAAGCTGTGAAAGTATTTCTAGAAAAGACAGAGGGAAGCCACATTACGTCGGGGAGAAAGTGGCTAGAGTTGAGCTACCAGTTCGAGATCAATTACATTGCAGAGTCTCTGTTGGATTTTGTCAACACCCTCGAGGTGAATAGCAGGCGCATCCTATCAGATCTGACAACAGTATTCAATGCACGAGTGGATGGTAGATTTATATATGTGCAAGATGGATTCAAACGAGAAAAGCTTCCTGGCCCTACACAGTGAACCGGCTTTCTTAGCAGCAGATTTGGCTATGGATTCAATGTAGACCTTAAACTTGAGGTGGGCTGGTAGAGTTAGGCCGAGGAGGCGCAGTGTTTCCTTTCCAGTGAGACTAGCCTGATTTATGCTGATGTGGTGGGGTAGAAGCGATTGTCTATTGTGGTTTAAGGAAAGCAACTTCATTTTGAAAGCACTAAAATTTACGAGCCATTTCTTACCCCAATCTACCACTATTATGGTACCCTGCTACGAGGAATGAACTCTTCCTCTTGCTATATACCTGCGTGACTTCTAAGGAGCAGTGAAGAGGAGTTATGAGCAGTAACAGCGTAGCCAACGACAGTTACTAGACAAGCAGCGTAATAATACCTTCGGACTTATTTATTTCTATATACTATTTATAAACACTTCTTTTGGATATCTTGTTCTTGTTATACTAATACACTGTATTGAATCTACCTTCTTGTTCAGTGTCTTACTTTCGGCACAAACCAGTCACTACAACTTTCCTGCGAAGTTTCACCACAACTACACAAAAACTGGCGACAAAGATTCACAACAACCACAGCTTGGAGGTCCTTTACAAGATCAGCAGCGAGGTTTACTTTGTCAGTCTCGGCTGATTTCTTATCGAGGCGTCGTCAGCATAGATGTCTACTTTGGATCTGATTACATCAGGGAGATCATTAATGAAGATTAGAAAAAGCGTAGGACCTAGAATATAGCCTTGAGGGACACTAGCATGCGTATGATAGTATCTGGAATTATGTCTATTCAATACTACATTCATTTCGCGATTTGAAAGGAACGACTGGATTAGATCAAACAAGCGTCCAATTATACTATAGCCCTGTAGCTTGCATAGAAGGCCAGATTTGGAAAGGAATCAGGTTTACATAAAGTCCCTTTTTCATTTGCCTACAAGAGATGAAAAAACAACAACAACAACAACAACACTAGTTTTAAATTTCTGACACGATTTGAAAGAGTGGGAATATGTGAAAAAACCACACACACACACACACACACACACACACAAAGAAGAAATGAGAAATAGCGGGGATTGCATTCGTTATAACATGGCCTTGAGTATCCAATAGGTTTTGATTAAAAACAATATGGCGGTTGTTCACGTGATCACAATGAATAGAATGTATACACCCTGATGGCTTCATGTTTTTTTTTTATAAAACATGAAGAAAAGTAAATATTTCTTAGAGGCTTTGAACAGAATATTAACATTACACTGATATCGATAATGAAAAAAATGTTTTCTTTTCGAAACGACTACAAATTAACTTTGTTTAATATTTTTAGACATTTTTTTAGCTAAAAGTGTATGTAAAACACACGCATGCGCGTGAAACGTGGTAAAATGTCACTTGAAGACCAATCAGTGTCTGGCCGATCTTCAACAAGTCGAACTGATTTTTGGTTGGTTGTTTTGTTTTTATGGCAAATCAACCTCGGCGTGTCATTTATTGACAACTAATTTTTTTTTTATTTCTTGCTGGTAATACCTTTTTCTTTCAACAATCTATTGTTTTTTATATAAGTTTTTGTGTCTAGTAATACTTTTTTCTTTTCGAGTATCAAGATTCATTGGGATTTTGTTTTTTTAAGGGCAGGATCCCCAAATCCTACCCTTGTTATTTAACCCATAACTAGAGGGAAAGAACGGATTAATACTTTTCCCAAGGGTACCAGTGCTTACGTGAATGCAGGGTATTCAACTGAAATTCGAACTCGGCTCACCGATTTCTCTTTCAGAGCCGATATCTACTGCACCACAACGCACATCCGTCACTAAACGCTTACAGCACCTGGTATTCCCAAGCGGTCACCCATATAAGTACTGACCAGGCTCAACGTTGCTTAACTTCGGTGATCGAGCGAAAAAAGTCGAAATGAGGAGAATCTTAAAAAAAGCTCCGCACGCAATCAATGAAGATCCTCTTCAAACAAGTGAAGTGATGGAGTTGTGTCATCAACTCTTGACATAAATTAATTTCTTTTTTTTCTGTGAGCGTGGGGAAAAGTTATAAGAAGCCAAAAAATAATCCTGATGTTTTGAGATGTGGTATGGCACGGAAGCTTTTAACAACGTGCCGTATTCTAAAAAAAAATATTTTTTTCCCATCTGTTCTTAGTCGACTCGGACAAAAGCAACATTCAGTCAGTTAAGTAACATACATGATACACGCTTGGGAGATCATGTCTCGAAAAAGAAATGACTGACTGGGCAGAAGATTATCTCGCAGTAGGTTACCATTACTTTCTGCGGTAGACAGCTAAGGATATAGAACCCAATCTGTCCTGTCACTTAAAACATAATTGGAGGGAAGAGAGGGAGTATCCCAAGGTTATTTGCGCGTAAGTCAATGCAAGGAATTTCAACTGGAATTCGAACTCGGCTCCCTGAGTTCTCATTCGAAGCCGATATCCACTCCACCACAAAGTGTATCCTAACATTATGCATCCGTTAATATGAATTCAGTTGTTGACTCTATATCAACAATGTGAGTCGGATTTATATGGATTATTTAAAAAAATATATAAACAAATATGAAACATTTTTTTTATCAAGTTTCATCAAATTTGCTTTAGAAGATGTTTGTGTGATTACGTGGATCGACTGAGAACAAGTATTATTATCAAAGGAATAAATACTATCATGATTACGTGGATCGACTGAGAACAAGTATTATTATCAAAGGAATAAATACTATCATGATCACGTGGATCCACTGAGAACAAGTATTATTATCAAAGGAATAAATACTATCATGATCACGTGGATCGACTGAGAACAAGTATTATTATCAAAGGAATAAATACTATCATGATCACGTGGATCGACTGAGAACAAGTATTATTATAAAAGGAATAAATACTATCATGATCACGTGGATCGACTGAGAACAATTATTATTATAAAAGGAATAAATACTATCATGATCACGTGGATCGACTGAGAACAAGTATTATTATCAAAGGAATAAATACTATCATGATAACGTGGATCGACTGAGAACAAGTATTATTATCAAAGGAATAAATACTATCATGATTGCGTGGATCGACTGAGAAAAAGTATTATTATCAAAGGAATAAATACTATCATGATCACGTGGATCGACTGAGAACAAGTATTATTATCAAAGGAATAAATACTATCATGATTACGTGGATCGACTGAGAACAAGTATTATTTTCAAAGGAATAAATACTATCATGATCACGTGGATCGCCTGAGAACAAGTATTATTATCAAAGGAATAAATACTATCATGATCACGTGGATCGACTGAGAACAAGTATTATTATCAAAGGAATAAATACTATCATGATCACGTGGATCGACTGAGAACAAGTATTATTATCAAAGGAATAAATACTATCATGATTACGTGGATCGACTGAGAACAAGTATTATTATCAAAGGAATAAATACTATCATGATTACGTGGATCGACTGAGAACAAGTATTATTATCAAAGGAATAAATACTATCATGATCACGTGGATCGACTGAGAAGAAGTATTATTATCAAAGGAATAAATACTATCATGATCACGTGGATCGACTGAGAACAAGTATTATTATCAAAGGAATAAATACTATCATGATTACGTGGATCGACTGAGAACAAGTATTATTATCAAAGGAATAAATACTGCTATCAGAGAAGAAATAATGTGGACTACGTCAGAGTTTATTACGGAAGTCAATGTTTTTCTAATTCTCCTCTTCTATATACAGTAACCTTTCAAGACGTGGGCAGTCATGACTCTTTCGAACTTCCTGTTCTTGGTAGATGTAAGCAATTTTTTTCCTCTTATTATTCCTCTTATTCCCTGTTTCACCATCCTTATATACAAATTCGTTACACAGATCAGTCGCCGTTTTGCCTCCGCCTCTCTTGCCTTCAATATCCCCTACGAGAGTTAAATTCTCGAAGCCAGACTTTCTTCATTACGTGTCTCTCAAATTTTGAATGTCTCTTAATGATTCTAAGCAAACATTTCGTTTTTGTTATCATTTTTCTTAAAACTTCCTTATTACACACATATTCCGTTCCTGGTATTTTTATCATTCTTCTGTGGAGACACACTTTTGTTGCTTCAGTTCACCTCTTCATTTGTGAGGAAACTATCCAGCCCAATTTTCATAACAACATTGGTATTAACCAACTGAAGTTAGTGAAAATGTCAGGATATATTTATATGAGAATTATACCGCGTGAGTTTATAATACTTTTCCCTGTTATAAATATTGGGAAGAACTTGCTTTATGGGTGTTAGCATTTATTATTATTATGTCATTTTTGATCATATTTCGATTTCTGCTATGGTCGCATTAACAACTAAGTCTGCGGGAAGACCTAAGGCAGGTCGTGGCGTGTTGTTATGGCTCTATTTAATGTTTTTTTAATCTCCTCTAACATTCCTAGCGTTACATAGACAAAGTTCTCCTTAGTGTGTGGGCTGTACTTAATAAGACAATTTTTTGTATATCTCTTAAGCTGGGGTTTCCAGGGATTCTTTCAATGTGTTGTTTTGTTCCATTTTTTATCATTCCAAGTGCACCTACTATAACTGGTACGACTCTTGTTTTCAATTTCCACATTTTTTCTATTTCAGTTTCCAGGTCTTTATATTTTGACAGTTTTTCAAATTCCTTGGTTGTTATATTACAATCCGCTGGACAAGCCATATCAATTAATAGACAAGTTTTCTCTTTCTGATTTTTAACAATAATGTCCGGCCTATTTGCTTCAATTTTTCTGTCTGTGTAGATGGTGTAGTCCCATTATTATTATTATTACAAAGTATATCATAAGTTACTTATTTTAATTCACAAGATATGTCACAGAAACACAATTTCTCATCATGATGATGATCATCATCATATTTCTTTTTACTTGTAAATCAGTGTGACTTCTCATTTTCAGTATATCTGCTCGTCTCCGATCTGACCATCTGCTCAGGCCCATTTGTGTTTCTCCAACGCTCCCAAAGCCAACCTGTGCTTTGTACTGCAACTATGCCTTAGTTACAGTTCAAGTACATGCTCCCATTAAGAAAATATACAGTTTTGAATTTAGGGTTGTCTATCAGGGTTAGAAAGTTCGTGCTTTCTGACTATAGCTAAGAGGAGAATCGATGGATTCATGCCTTTTCCAAAAGTATTTGTGCGAAAGTCACTTATTAATTTTCTCATTTTCTTTACTGTTTGGACCTTGACATTTCATCAGTTTCCTTTGCTTTCTAAAAATGCCTTTTCCTCGAATATTATTTTCCATTCTCATATACGTCTCCAGAATATCAACATTAGGAGAAGACTAGAGTCAATTCATTAATTTTGTATTTTTGAAACTTTTTCTGAGTAAGATGGGCAATTGTCAGCTTTGCAGAATGTAGTTGGACATTGTTACGGATGAATATTCTATTTAGCTCGTAGAGTTTAGTTTTATACACTTCCATTCAAAAATATCTTATAACAGCTTATAATTGCTTGCATTTATATTGACGTTATCAGTAACTTTCAATAAACCATTAATTTTATTACCTAAGCAGTAACCCAAAACATTCCTACCGAAAACATTACTACCCTTCGTTCCTGTCGACTCATACTATGAAGGACTCAAATTATAGTCAATCCTTCAGGTTCATCTAATGTAGCTCTACATTAATCACTAAAGCACACTGTTGAAAAATCAGTTTTCATGTACGTCTGCGTCTTATACATTTTTCTTTGTGACGTTTACTAAAAGATGGTAGGCTGGCTGCTTTTACGTATTTAACCAATTTTTATAATATTTACAAGGTTTTTGAATTCGCAGCAATAACTTTTAAAATAGTTTTTGTCTTTGTTTATTCCCGTTTTTTTCCACCCCTCTCCATACATTTAATTTAGTTTGGTGGGGAAAAAAATTAGTGCGGAGTCGTAAAATTTTAAATTGGCGACAAAAGTCGGCCTATAAAGAAAAAATTAAACTTTGACCCTCCATGAAAGGGTCCTCCAGAAACAAATGAGGAGACATTTCTCCCTCTCTCTGGAAAAGATCAGCCAGGAAATATCAATACGACCAAATTTACGGTGGCCGAGAATGACCAAAAAATATTGAGGAAAAAATGACGCAAGATAAGTAAAAATGCTGAGTCCGGGGAATCGCCCTGTTGCTGGAAGTCCCCGCCTAAGTGTAAAATCAATATGACGGAGAGCCAAGAGTTACGCACACCTTGTAAAAGAAGGTGGGCTCTTGGAAGATTCCCAAGAATTAAAGAAAATTGAAAAATAAATAGTGTCCATCTTCGTGGTGGATAGGCGTAAGCGCAAAGTTTGTCGCTCCACGAAAGACACAGTGATAAAAGCACTGCAGTCCACAGGGGTTAAGCCTTTAAGAATAGTTAAAGGTGCGGGTTTCTTAATGTGGGACGTGCTGCTACCCAAGCCAGAAGATTGTCTTATGACTCAAGATCTAATTACAAAAGAAAACATAAGAACAGTGTACGATGGGAGTATATGAGATTCTTCCTCAGATTATTGGGGAGCATCTGGCTGCACACGTTTTGCAGTTTCCAAATTTTGGAAGCCGCCTACGATGACGTGACCGGGGGAGAATAATAATGATCGACCGGATCGAGTCGTTCTTAGGGACATCGAAGCGGGTAATCTTAGCGGGGGATTGGAATACCGTCCTTGACCCTGAGAAAGATCGTATAAGACAAAGATTGGGTACTAACAACCCGGATGTGAAAACATTTCGGGACTTTATCGATAGGAATGATCTTGTCGATAAATACCGAAATGAAAACCCCTGGGAGGTAGTATGGACTTGGACTAATAGAGGCAGCTCCGGTTCTGTGGTGCGTGCTAGCTAGCTACCTCGACCGAGTCCTTGTTAGGAGAGTCGACGTAGGGCTCTTCGGTTGTCTAAGTTTCCACTCGATAGCTTACACGGATCATAGGCTCATCCGGGTTCGTTTAAACTTAGATAAGCCTAAGGATAAGTTGGCTGGATACTGGAAATTTAACGCGTCATTATTTGATAGCCAAGATTTCCAGGAACAACTTTTACTAACATTAAAGCGGGAATTGACGGGGGCTATGGTTGGGAATAAGTGGTTGGATTCCTTAAAATCCAAACTTAGGTCGTTTACTGTCAACTATAGCCGTCGGCTCAACATCACTAATTTAGCGGCACAAACGGCAGTAGAGAAAAAAGTTGATCAGGCAGTGAAATCCCGTAATAGTGGGGACGTAGCCTTAGCTATATGGCCGCAGAATTGCATGCAGAGGAAGCTAGGTAAGCAGTCAATCGGCATATCGAAAAAATCACATTGCCAGACGGGCTTACCGTGACCACAGACGTGGGTATATGTGGGGCTTTTCGGGATTAGTTCCAGGATCTTTTCATCAGCGAGCCTGGTCTGAGAATTGCTCAGTTCGACGCCTATTTAGCTATCTTTCCCCGCCTCGAGGCGGCTGAAGCAGCTGGGTGCGAGGGGCCCATTACGGAGTCAGAAATCTGGGATGCACTGAAACAGGTTGGCCGGGACAAGACTCCGGGATTAGATGATCTTCCCTACGAAATGTACTTGAGGCAGTCGTCCGTTTTTGTCCCTTTGCTGGCACTGATTTACAACAAATGGATGGAGCAGGGGTCTATACCTCGACGCTTCACCAGGGGTGTTATCAAGTTGCTTCGTAAGAGCAAGTGCGTTGAAGGTGGCTTAGATAATTTTCGGTCTTTAACGATGTTAAATACTGACTTAAAGATTTTTGACCCGCCGTTTGCAGGCTGTCCTTCCTAGTCTGATTGGCCCAAAGCAGACTTGTGCTGTAAAGGGCAGGACTATTCAGAACAACCTTCATTTGGTACGCCTGATCATCGAGAAAATCGACAGTGAAGCCGCGCTGATCAATTTGGATCAGTCCAAGGCATTCGATAGGGTTGACCATCGGTTTTTGGAGTCTGTCCTTTCCGCCGCCGGTTTCGGGCCGTACTTTCACTCCTGGATCCGACTGCTGTATGCGTCCCCCGGTGCGCTGGTGGAAGTGGATGAGGTAAGATCGAAGCCTTTCACATTATCTCTCTCCATTTGTCAAGGTTGTTCATTTCGGCTTTTGCTTTACCTTCTTACGTTGGAGCCCTTCCTTCGCAAGTCAAAGGAGAATCCAGTCCTACGCGGAATTACCCTACCTGGTGCTACCACCTCGGCCAGGTACTCCGCCTATGCTGACGACATTTCGGTTTTTGTGTCGAGCAGAGCCGAGATTGACAAAGTTAGCAAAGAGATCAGATGCTATGAGACGGTGACAGGGGCCAAGATCAATCGCGATAAGTCTGTGGGCTTGCGACTGGTTGTGTGGAAAGGAGTTTCTCTTCTCGGACTTTTCCTCTGGACGGACGAGTCGATCAAGATTCTCCGCGTCTGGTTTGGTTCAAATCTCCGGTTGGAAATGAATTGATCGGAGGTTCGAGAGAAGGCCGAGTGCGCAGTTCGTCTGTGGACTCGGAGGAAGCTTTCCTTAAAGCGGAGGGCGAAAGTATGTGCCTCGCACCTCTACCCGATTCTTCTTTACCGACTCTCGGTACTTCCTCTCCCGTGTGCCATTCAGTTGGGTTTGATACAGCTCTTGTTCTCCTTGTGGGGAGAAGGCAAAGCTCCCAAGGTGGGTCGGGGGATCTGTTATGAGAACGGCGCCCTCGTTAAAGAGGACGTCCATAAACATTTTCCATCCTTGAGAAGTGTGCACTTGTCAGAGGAGGAGGCCAGCCGTACTACTTGCGGTGAGTGCTCCTTCTATCACGAATGTCGTTTGGCTCTCCAGTTCCTCTTGCGGGCGATGGATGGCCTCTCCAACGCCCAAGCGTTGTCTCTTAAGGCGTTATATCGGGTGTTAGTTAGGGGGCCGTTCAAGATGAACTGATAGGCAAGCTCGGGCTGACGAAACAGGAGGGTCGTTCCATATGGCCTTAGGCGCCCGAGTTGAAATGTCTCACTAACGATGAGGCACTCTGGGTAGGCAAGAAGCTTCATGCAGCTGGCCTAAAATCTGTTTCAACCTGCGTGCGTTGTGGGCTGTCAGTGGAGACTGTCGATAACGCCTTCTTCCATTGCAGTGTTGTTACCCCGTTGTGCAAGTTTCTTGAAGATCTCATGGTTCTTATGCTGTGTGGAAAGTTCTTATTCCTTAAGGTTAGTTCTGTTTGTAGCAATGTCGTACCTTCGTTATCTTAGGCTGAGCACTACGTGCTCTTTTGCTTACTAGGGGTTATGTGAGTCATGATTTGGACTGCGTGGCAGAAGGAATTCTATAGCAATGAGAAGTCTACCAACTGAGCTTGTTCTTTAAGCATCAGCTTAAAGTCAAGATTAGGACGGAAAGGAAACGACTCACTCCATCAGAATTTGGCAAAAGGTGAGTGAATCTTGCTCGTCTCTGTCGAGTGAAAGGTGCTGACCTTGAGTGGTTGTTTGATGCTGGTTAAGCATCAGAATATTGGGTGTACTGGGAGGAACATGTCCAGCCCTTCCCTGTTAGGAATTTATTGATTTTTTTTAGCTTTTCGCTTTAAAGTTAACTTAGCTAGATTATGAATGCTCATTCCCCACCCATTTTGTCCTTGTTATATCCCGGGGAGGAATAACAGGGAAAAGAATAGTGTAAGAATAATACTTAAACACTAAAGATAGATTAGAAGAGATTTATTATACCACAGTACAATAAGCCAATAGACGTACAAGAACAGTCAACGAATAGTAACAGGTATAACGATCAAGTAGAAAATGTCTCTGCCTATGACATATGCTTCCGTCTAGTGACGTATGCTTCCGTCTAGCGACGTATGCTCCCGTCTAGCGACGTATGCTTCCGTCTAGTGACGTATGCTTCCGTCTAGCGACGTATGCTTCCGTCTAGTGACGTATGCTTCCGTCTAGCGACGTATGCTCCCGTCTAGTGACGTATGCGTCCGTCTAGCGACGTATGCTCCCGTCTAGTGACGTATGCGTCCGTCTAGTGACGTATGCTTCCGTCTAGTGACGTATGCTGACGTATAGTCACAGTCACAGTTTTTTATAGACTGGACCATATCCATTACGGGGTAGGATAGGATGTTCTTCTACAACAGTCCTCATGTTTCTTTTAGTTTAATCCCCCATACCTTTCCCGCTTTAAGTGTTCAGGATTGTTAGTTCTCCGGTGGATTTTGTTTTTGCAAGTGTGCTTTTCGTTCTTGTTATGGTGTTTACATGTGTGAGTGATTGTGTGAGTGTTTGCTGGCCGGATAAATGATAATTATTATAGTCTTAAAGCTGCGCATTATTTTTTGTCCGGGAAACTGACTTTCTGTCAAATTTTTAGAGTAGTGTGGGGGGGGGGGGCTTTATTACTAATACGATTTTATTTCATTTCTTGTAAATATTGTATTTCATTGTCTAAAATCTTTGGGTAATTTTAAATGTTGTTATTTTCCGCCCATAATGCCCTCCACTCAAAATTGTACACATGGAAGTTAAGTAGGACAACATAGAGCATCTGAGGTATTATGGTGGACGTGGTAAGAATGGTAAGTAAAACTGTGGTATTATGGTGTAAGGTTTATTGTAAGTGTGTCAGGGTCAACGAAAGTGAATAGCTAAGTTAAATTAGGACAGATGAAGACCAGTCTTCTCCATCCCCGTTTTAGGCCTTGTGTTACATTTGTACATATATGTACAATAAATATTGAAGTTCTTGGGACGTTCATATGAGTTCTTAGAAGTTCTAAAGAGTTCTTTAGAGTTCTATTTGTGTTCAGTAGAATTACTAAGCAGTTGATATTAGTCAGCAGTTAGCCGAATACTAAGGAGTCAGCTTTTCAGTGGAAGATTACCAAGTTCCTAACATTTAGGGTGCGTTAAGTCGATTAGCAACCGATATAGCGCGATTATAACTTTCAGTGCGAAAACTACTCCACAACAGGAAATCACCATGTTAATCCTCTTTCCTCGAGCCTAGTCGCTCGGTAACCGCCAGTTGAATGGTCTGCAACAAAGTAAAAATAAATGAACCTCATCGTAAATAGTGATTGCCAACAGCATGCTCTATAGTGACTTTAATAGTTCTAATTTCAAGGGCAACCACTAAACGTAACAATACATAATTCTTATAAAAAATTAAAAATGAAATTCACGTCATCATATTAATTTCGTATATGTCCAAACTGAAAATTTTACTCCACTCGCTTAGTGAACAGCAATTTTATCGTAGACGTATAGACTTCCGGTACTTTTATAGTTACTAAACCAAACATTGACTTCCGGTTCGTTTGTAGTTACTAAGCCAAACATTGACTTCCGGTACGCTTATAATTACTAAACCAAGCATTGACTTCCGGTACGTTTAAAGTTACTAAGCCAAACATTGACTTTCACTCGTCTATAGTTACTAAACCAAACATTGACATTATAATTACTAAGCCTAAGCCAATTATTGACATTATAATTACTAAGCCAAACATTGACTTCCGGTACGTTTACAGTTAAAAAGCCAAACATTGACTTTCAGTGCGTTTATAGTTAATAAATCAAACTTATTCTACGTAGGCGTTGGTAATTAGTCGTAGTCACAGTTAAAATAATGAATAAATTACTTATAATTGTGGTAAACAGAGCAGCCAACTCCCTAATATGAAAATGCAGTACTTAATTTACGAATCAAGGATTTGCGAACAGAGATTCCCACCAGGGAGTAATCCACAAGATGAATTAAATCAGTTTGTTATAGGATCAGTGAATTTCACTTGAAAGTATGAGAGAGAGAGAGAGAGAGAGAGAGAGAGAGAGAGAGAGAGAGAGAGAGTGCAAACAGGTAGTGCTGGGGAGAAGAGATGGATTTATATCTTTCTCAAAGGTATTTGTACGAAAGGGAATATAACCATCTCAACTACAATTCGAACCCACTCCGCCGATTTTTCATTCCGAAACTTTAACCATTATACCGATTGCACAGATTAAAATAATGCCTAAAAACTGCCGGAATCTCAGTACTTTTATCCCCCTTTATAACGACTGAAATAAAAATTGTCGCCGAATAGTATTCATAAAGATATTGTTTATATGATAAATTATTAATAATATAGTGAAGTCATTGTCATTAGAAGTGTACATGAATTAGCTTTAGAGTAAAGTTCTGCCCAAAAAACCCCAAAAATGAAAATGCTTTTGATACCTTTTAATATTAAAAAAGTTCTTTGTCAATGTTAATCAAACGCGTTATTGTCAATCGTCATAAAAATGGTGATTATCACACTGGGAATTACAGCCGACAAAATAAAGCACATTGCTCATACTCTCAAAGATGAAGAGGAGATTTAAGACAAGAGAAATTTGGTTCTTCTATGTTGAGAATATCATGGACCTAGCACGTAAGCAACAAGGAAGTATAAAGGACAAATGAAAACAAAGGCCACATACTTGGAATAAGAAAGAAACAGTTGAAATTTCTTGGACATATGATAAGGAATGAAGGCTTGAATAATGTGACACTCACAAGGTATATTGAAAGCAAAGGGGACAGGGGAAGAGATGGTTAAAAGGTATTGTTACTAAGAGCTACAAGGGATGTTGATAGGATGTTGTGTAGAGGCATGATTACCCAAGTCCTTATGCAACAAGGCACGTCAAAGAAAATGATGGAAATAAAATCGCAATAAAACAGATAATTACTAAGCTAGGTTTGGCACAAGATTGGAGCTCAAGGGAACTCAGTTTACTATCTGGCTAGTTGATTGTTGTATAGAATCCCGAAGGCAGAGAGTCCGACAAAGTGAACGACCGAAGCACGCAGTCTATTTCCTCAGAATGTCAATGACACTTCGAAATCCCAGACTGCTATTGGTCTTTAGACCATTCTATTCTTGAGTGCGCTAGGGGTGGGGTGCTAGCTGCTCTACAACAGTTTGGTAGGTTACACGATGATTTTTTCTCCTTCTTTGCTTTCAATATGTCCTGTGAGTATTAAATTCTCGAAACCATTTTTTCCTCATTATGTGTCTTCAAAATTTCAATTATCTCTTTCTGATTCCGTTCTTATTCCATTTTCTCTTAAGGCTTCTCCTCTACTCAAAGGCTCTTCAAAACCTTCTATAGAACCGCATCCCTGTTATTTCAAGTCACCTCTTCATCGCGAGCAATCGAATTCTTAAATTGAATATACAAAGACTTTATCGAAGTTTGAAACTGAAACGAAAAGTTCAAATTCAATAACTTTTCATTTTTAAAATTGTTTAAAATGTTTCTTTTTTTCTGAATCTTCTAAATCATTTTATTACGACCAATTAAAAACGTTACAAAACGCCATTAATTTTTATAATCTAAATGAATCGCATAAAATATATTTTTCAATTACTGCATTCTAAAAAAATCGTTAGAAATCAATGAACTATTAAAATTTATTGCATAATAACATGACCAATAAGTCGAATTCTTATAAAATATTAATTCGCCAATGATTCAATAATTAATTAACTAATTAATTAGATAGTAATGTCAAAAATACAAAACGCAATTTTCGTTTCCCGTACAAGATGTATTTATTAAAATTACATTTATTTGAGCCAAGTAATGGATGTGCGTTGTGGTACAGTGGATATCGGCACGGAACGAGAAACCGGGGAGCCGAGTTCGAATTTCCGTTGAATCCAGTGCATTCACTTACGCGCAAATACCTCTTGGGAAAAATATTAACCCGTCTTTTCCTTCCAGTTATGGGTTAAATAGCAGGACAGATTGGGTTCTATAGCCTTGGTCGGCAACCAGTCTACCACAGAAAGCAATGGCAACCTACTTCGGGATAATCTTCTGCCCAGTCAGTCATGTCTCTTTCGAGACATGATCGCCCAATCGTGTATCATGTATGGCACTTAACTGACTGAATGGGTATCACAACGAAGAGCGAAATTACTTTTTTATTTATCGTGACTTTTCAGAACATGGACGATCATGGCTCTCCGTAACTACCCATACCTGTAGCTCTAAGCAATGTTGGCCTCCTTATCCTTCCCAATCTCTACTTGCAAACATGATTAAATTGTAGAACATCACTCTACTGCAGGCGCCTAGTTATTTAAGAATTTTAATTTAGCCTTGTACGCAAATGCAATGGTGTCGTACCCAGTAAGGATTGAACTCACTAACTTAACAAGTGTTCCCCGAACAAGCTTGCTAAACCAAACGTTTTTTTCTTGATGGTGGAATACTTTGTAACAAATAAGAAGAAAAAGAATATAGATAAATTTGACGAGATTGAAAAAAATATTTGAAAAAACATCTTTTAAAAGTTTTGTCTCTACCGGTGTGCTTCGTTCATGATGCTGTATAGTCACAACATCGTCAACAAACCCAGTCCGGTGAAGTTCTAACAGATAAACATTTTTTTCTCTTACAATTTCCCCTATAATGATCTTGATATATAAGCTATATATCGTTATCTTATATTGCTATATAAGGTGACTCTTCAGAAATGAATTGAGTTTTTTCGGTGTATACGCTGCTTCTATACAACACGTTAAAATTTCCCTTCTCTGATTCCATGCACCTATTGCTTAGTGGGTAGCGACTCCGATCGGTCGAGTTTCGTATTCAGTTGCGAAGAACTAATACGACAAATTCAAATTTCTTTAAGCGAGGTGAGTACATTTCCGACACAAAAGTTCTATGAACTCGCATACTATTTAAGAATTAAAAAAAAGTAGAATTTTTTGTCTAAAAAATAAATAAAATAGTTTACATCAAATCTCAAATTAAATTATTAATGTCAGTTCACCCTCTACCAAAACCATCGAAACATAATTCTTAACCAAATTGTTTGACTTTTTTTTTCTCGAGTTCCCCTCTTTTTCTCGGCAGTTACAAACACATCACTTTGGAGATATGTTATTCAATGAAAGAAGCAAACCTATTAATATTGCCTGGAAACGATTTTGGGATTCCATTTTAGATTTTTTCATTTAACACGGCGATGACGAATAAAATGTTGAATCCTTCCAATGAAATAATAAAAAATAATATTTTAAGAAATTATTTCAAGAATTAAAAACAAAGTAATAGATAAAAATTGTAATTAAAGAACTAAAATAAAAATAAACAAGCTATTTTTAAAAAATGAAAGGAACTTAAAAAATTAATTTTACCGAGAAAAAATGACTTTGGCAAAGTCAGCTTTAATTCCTACCCACTGGTATCCCTTTTTTGTTTCTTACATGTTTCTTGCATATCTTTATTTAGACAACATTGTTCAAGAGTTTCAATCTCTTCGGATAAATTATTTCGGTAAAAGTTAGCTTTGTAGCGTACTAAAAGGACGATTGATTGAGAAATAAGTTTTCTTTCTCCTTAAACCACCACTCATTTTCCGCAAACATTTAACTCAAATCGCCAAGTAGGCATGAAGTTTTACTTTTGACTACGTCATGAATAGTCTGTCAAAAATGGCCAAGCAGCATATCTCATCCTAAAAGACGAAGGAAAAGACGCCCAGGACGTCGGAATGCGCATGCGCGCCGACAGCAAGGTAAGAAAAACTAATAAAAAATACTAGCAACAAGACACTCCAGTGACACCGGATCCTCCGACTCGCTGCTAGTAGATAAGTACAGACTCTTTCCCATACGTAGACACATACACACATGTCAGTCCGACGCGAACACGCTAAGGTTTACGTATCAATAAATATATTTTGAATTTGGTAAACCATATTTTTGTCCTTGTTTCAATTTGTTGCTTGTCTAAATGATATGAATTCGTAACTATGTTCCAATCACCCGGTTCACACTCCACCCACGTCTTATCGCCCGATTCACACTCCACCTATGTCTATTGAACAGGTGTAGAAGCTAATCCCTTGTTCCCTGTTTAGGATGTGGTTTCCGGCTTTCTCTCCTCTAATCTCTACACTCTTACGTAGCCCCCGGCACATCTGTGGAGTTACCGCCTTGCTCGGGGTGATATGATTAAAAAAAAAAAAGCTTTAATTCTTGACCACTGATAAACCCTTTATTGTTTTTCAGATCTTCGTTGCATATCTTTGTTTAAACAACATTGTTCAGGAGTTTTCAATCTCTTCGGATAAATGCAATTGTTAACACAACGTTTTGGCTGGTTCCCTCGTTTTGACAAGAACCGAAAAAAGAATTAACGGAAGAGAATTTAAGAATGAATAGGCCCAAGAGGAATGAAAGAATGAAACGGCTGAAGAGGGATTAAGAATTGATTGGCTGAAGAGAACATATGAATAGATCGCCCAAAAAGGTCCGACGAATGAAGAAGACTTCATCAGCCGAAACGATATGTTAAGAACAGTAAATTTACACACACACACACACACACACACACACACACACACACACACACACACAAATACATTTGGTTGTTGGAAGAATGCTGGATATAGTAATGAGCATTCTCTCCGTCAAAGATATTACTTTTCTTTGTTGTTTTAATTATTACTTTTTTCTGTTTCATTTTCCTGTCATATCACATTGAAACATCGCTTTTTATCCAATCAATCAGTAAAGTTAAGTGCCATACGTGATAGACACTTGGGCGATCATGTCTTTTTCGAGACATGACTGACTGGACAGAATATTTTCCCGTAGTAGGTTGCCATTACTTTCTGCGGTAGACTGATTGCCAACCAAAGCTACAGAACCAAATGAAGAAGAGACGGATATATTACTATATTAATAGTAATTACTGGGGGATCAGTTTATAACTTCATAGCAATAAAAAAATCGATCCCCAACTTTATGCCTAGTAGAAGCTTTACTTATGTTTCCAACTATTATATTCAGTCAGTCAGTTAAGCATCATACATGATAAACGATTGGGCGATCGTGTCTCGAAAGAGACATTGCAAACTGGGCAGAAGATTTTCC
Source organism: Ascarosepion bandense (assembly GCA_037127315.1). NCBI lineage: Eukaryota > Metazoa > Mollusca > Cephalopoda > Sepiida > Sepiidae > Ascarosepion > Ascarosepion bandense. Next base: position 2,690,675 of record JBBBDQ010000950.1, read on the forward strand.
CACAGAAGACTGCCACTGCTTTTTCCGGTAGACTGGTTGCCAACTAAGGGTATAGAATCCAATCCGTCCTGTTATTTAACCCATATCTGGGGAGAGAAGAGATGAATTAATACCTTTCCAAGAAGTGAAAGTGAAAGCAATGAATTCAATTGGAACTGGAACTCAGTTCTCTGATTTCTCGTTTCATCCCGATATCCACTGCACTATTACGCACATAGGGTTTGGTCAGTATTCCAATAGATGACCACTTCCATGGCTCAGTGGATATAGATATTAATTAGTTCCTGACATGACTCTTAGAGTTGTGAGTTCAATACCAAGCTACAGCAGTGGTGAACAAATAACTTGCAGGTTTAGAGGGTGATGACACATGACTTCCAATCGAGGCTTTACGCAACGAATGGAGTTCATATATACTCCAGTGATTGTAATAAAGGGCTCGGTTCGAAATTCCTAGCACCTGAAGAAGGCCAGAGCGTACAACGGCCGAAACGTCGTTCAAATGGCATCAAAGATGAGGACAATAGTTCGAATAACGCAAATACTGTGGTTTCTATTATTTAGTACAGATCTTTGTAATTCTGTAGCGTCAGTTCAAAATATTAAAAGTAGGATGATTTTGTTAAGACCCACAGGCTTCACTAACCCAAAGCCATTTTAATCCATGATCTTAAATACAATTGACACGTGTCATATACCATCAAACATGGTAGTTAATGCAGGCTCTATTTCGGTCTAAACAAATGTCAATAATTCTATGCGGCATCACTCCTACAAATTCTGCAATGGCGTTATCTATCCCGTCAGTCAGTCAGTTAAGTGCCATACGTGATACACGCTTGGGCGATCATGTCTCGAAAGAGACATAACTGACTGGGCAGAAGATTATCCCACAGTAGGTTGCCATTGCTTTCTGCGGTAGACTGGTTGCCGACCAAGACTATAGAACCCAATCTGTCCTGCTATTTAACCCATAACTGGAAGGAAGAGGCGGATTAATACCTTTCCCAAGGGTATTTGCGCATAAGTGAATACAATGGATTCAACGGAAATTCGAACTCGGCTCCCCAGTTTCTCGTTCCGTGCCGATATCCACTGTACCACAACGCACATCCCGTACCCATCCCATAAAACTGACACCTAGCAATTAAAAGTAATACTTCTCCCTTTTCCACTTAAGTACTTTTATGTCAGGACCAAAAGCCACTGGAGGTTCGGCTTCATTCATTTTATTCATCAGACATTAATGAAAACGGTCTCTGAATTAACCTCGTTGAATTACTACTCGGATAAACCGAATAGAAAACACATTTTTGTATCACTCTTAACCCTTCGTTAGTATCATGTGCTGTTTGAACACCCCACAAAATGGCTTTTCTTAATATTTTAATGAAACCTGTCGTGGCGGACAAACATAATCTCGCTGCTGACCTTGAACGGGATCTACACTCTGTGGTGAATTGGGGTAAGAAGTGGCTTGTCAATTTCAATGCTTCTAAGACCAAGTTGTTGTCTGTCAATCATCACAGGCATCCTCTCCTGCCTCCCATAAGCATGGACCAAGCAAGTCTCCCTGAGAGCAATACACTGCGCCTCCTCGGCCTTACCCTCTCTTCTGATCTCAAATGGAACCACTACATTGAGTCCATAACTAAATCCACTGCTAAGAAGGTTGGGTCACTGTGTCGGGCCAGGATGTTTTTTCCGCCTGAATCCATCCTGCATATATACAAGTCAACGATTCGTCCGTGCATGGAGTACTGCTGCCATATATGGTCAGGCGCCCCTGCCGCTCACCTCAGTGTTCTCGACAGGCTCCAAAGAAAAATCAGTAATGTGATAGGTACTGACTTGGCGGCTCGACTACAGCCACTTCCTCACCGACGAAATGTGGCCTCCCTTTGTCTGTTCTATAAATACTTTCATGGCTTCTGCTCGGACGAACTTAAGTCACTGATGCCTCCTCAACAGGTGTTTACTCGTGCAACCAGATTGGCAACTGGGTCCCACCCATTCACAGTTAGGTTAGCCAAATGCAGACGACAATTCTACTCCTGCAGCTTCTTCTCTCGCACTTCCCGCCTGTGGAACTCGCTTCCATATTCTTGCCTTCCTGATGTCTACAACCTCCAGGAATTTAAATGCAAAGTCAATACTCATCTATTAACCACTTGACTCTAGCTCTTTCTCCACCCCGTATATCCTTTCCTTTCTCTCCACCTTTGAAACTGTCATCACACCTGCATTCTCATCTTTCTATTGCTCCTTTCTAACTGGTTCGCATTCCTCTTCACTCTCTTCTAATTAATCTTTTTACACTTATGTAGCACCCACTCGGGGTGAAATGATAAAAAAAAAATTAGTCAAGTAGCTTTCCTAATAGATCTGTCGTTAAGGAGTTTGCGGTTTTAGTCATAATATTTGTACAAATTTGGGTACCTCGACGTGTTGTAATGGTTAGCAAGATCTCACCCCTCACCGCTAGAACAATTACAAGTCAGTTGTTTGTTTGATCCTCATTGGTTGATTCATACTTTCAGCCTTGTGACGTATTTAAGTTATATTTGATATTTGTATGGAATACAAGTTGTTTTATTCTGTTACAGAAGATGAAATGAAACCTACTTTAGCATAATTTAACATTTGATATCGACTGGTTAATTTTTAATCTTAGCTTGTTTGTTCGATTTTTCAAAATAAAAGATTTTATTTTTTTATTTTTATTTATCCTATAAAAAGCAGACTGAACAGTCAATACAATATATAACCATAAAATAAAATACTAATGATATATCTATAACATTTCAAATCAGAACATTTATTTATTTATTGAAAATAAAATGTGACTTATTTTTGCATATTTTAACTTTTGAAACTTTCATATTCAGTTTTAATCTTGACCGTTTAATTTGATTTTTCAAAATAAAGTATTTCGTGTGTTTTCATTTTTATTTATCCTATAAAAACCAAGAAAGGTTGGTGAAGACAATATACAGGGTGTCCCAGAAGTCGCGCACCATATACTAATTTTTATTTTTTCTCTTTCTGATTTAATCTGATATGGGTGAGAAACTAACAATATAAGACAGATCTAAATTGGTTTTTATGTTTGAAAGAGATGGAGTAACATACCGCTCTGTAGCTCAAGCATTCATCCTGATTGAGAAAAACCATTGAGCCATACCACTGTCTGTCGTTTGATCAAACGTTTCCAAGAAACCGTATCAGTTGCTGACCGTGAGAGATGTGGTTGACGAAAGATTGCAACTGATGAAGAAACATCCACCATGGTTTTGGCGAATGTTGCTAAAAGCCCCGTTAAATCAGTAAGGAAAATAAGCCAGGAGCTAACGATTAGCAAATCATCAGTACATCGTATTCTTAAAACACAGAAAGACAATTGATGCATGTGTTAATGCAAAGGGTGAATAATTTGAGCATCTGTTATGATTATGATCAATAAAATTGATATTCATATATATTAATCTGGATGGTGCCCGACTTCTAGGACACACTGTATAACAAGAAAATTAAGAACTTTATACATCTAAATCAATAAATGGTAAATTCTGTCTGTCCGTCCTCTCACTCGGACCACACTCGCTCTACATAGACACATTATATCTTTTTGAAATAAGGTTAATCCCGCGATTGGAAATATGCCATTCATATGATTATAGAACATCCAGCATTGTATTTATGTTTGGATCAGAAGGGAACTGTTAAAAGTAGTGTTTTTAAAAGATTTCATTTATATCAAGTTTAAATTAGCACAATTTAATGAACTTTTTTTTGTTTTAAAATCAGTTTAAAATATCTGAGGAAATCAATTTTATTTCTTCAAGATGTCAACATATCAGAGTTAAAGAGAGAGGTTTCGTGATGTGAGGTTTTGAAGTTCTTCAGAGTTTGTGATTTGAAGAACTTAACATAAGTCAAGTTCGGCGGACTTCTTGTTGGAAGAACTCAATCTTTGGCTCAAATCGGACTTTCGGCACAAATCGAACTTTTGGTCCAAACTGGACTTTCGGCTAAGATCGGACTTTCGGCCCAAATCGGACTTTTGGTCCAAACTGGACTTTCGGCTTAGATCGCACTTTCGGCCCAAATCTGACTTTTGGCTCAAATCGGTCTTTTGGCCGGAATTACGCTTATAGCCCGAAGAAAAGTGAGTTTATGAAGTTCCATTGACCAAATTGAGGAATTCAAAGTTATTTCTTCAGATTTATATTTTCTGTTTCCTAAGCGAACCAGAAGTTCCTTTAATGTTAGAGTGGAGGTCCAATTAGCCCATGATAAAATTAGTCTGACACAGATTAAAATAAAATGGGGATTGGCATAGAAAGATTGTGTTGCACTAATCTTTTAAGTGAGAAGAATCTACCCTGGAAATCAGCATTCGAAATCTTTACACTAGTGAGAAATATAAAACTCTTCAGTAGTTTTAGATCATAAGATTTTATTATCTAAAGAAAAATTCAAAAGAAAATTGAAAATCGTCATATTAATTGCAGTAGAAAGTCCACTCATACATATTTCAGTTTGCAAATCGCAGTGACAGAAATTACCATCATCCGTAGTAAGGTGGTTAATAAATTTATTTTTTTTTTTTTTACTAGTATCTTTATCTTCGTCCTTTTCAGCAATGCGTAATTTCGGCATCACAGGTAAATTTCTCACCGACGTGACATCGCTTCCCTCTGTCTTTTCTAAAAATAGACAACTGCTCTGACGATCCTTTTCCTTGGTGCCTTGACCAAATGAATTTACGCGTGCTTTTAGTTTCAACCGACCTGAAGTGGAACGAATATATCGGATCTATTGCTGCATCTACTGCTAGGAAAGTTGGGTCACTGAGTCGGGCCAGGAAGATTTTTCTCGTCAGAATTCGTCTTACACAACTTTTTGTCCAACTATAAATCTACCATTTGTCCGCTCATTGAATACTGTTTCCATATCTGGTCTGGTGCTTCTACTATTCATTTCGAGGTTCTCGAAAAAAATTAAAATAAAGACCTGCAATATAATCGGTCCTGACTTGGCATATCGATTTCAATTACATACTCACTGACGTAACGTGGCTTCCCTCTGTCTTTTTTACAACTATTTTCATGGTAACTGCTCTGATGGGCTTTCCCCTTGGTGCCCTGTCTATTTAAGCGTGCTACTAGATTGGTATAGAGGTTCCACCCTTTTACCGTTGAAATAATTGCATGTAACCACCACTTCTACTCAGTTTTTTCCCGCAATTTCCGGCTGTGGGGCGCCCTTCGGTTTACTTCCTTTTCTGATAGCTACAAACTCCAAAAAATTAAATGCAATATCAAATGCCATTTTCTATCCTCTTGAATCCCGTTCATCTTTTATCCTTTCTTCAATACTCTCTCTATCCAGTTTTTCTCTCATTGTAACGCTCTGCGGTCCCGTCTTTCTTGATTTACATAATTAAATAATTAAAAAAAATTAAAAAATGAGAGAAATATAGAAGTAGCATAGCTTTCGAACATTATCAAAAATTTGCCTTAAAGTAAAGAGAAAGATTGCAACAATGAAACCTAATATTTATTAAATATAAAGAAAAAATGATTCATATTGCGAATTCATTGCTATTCTTTGGTATTTCCTATGGTAGCCATTGTAGCATGGAGTCTATTAGGTTTCAGCACAGTTCATTTCCCTGACCCAAATATTTTAAAACTTTTCTACATCACTGGGCTGTTGCTTAGCAACTCCCAGATACATAATGGTCCAAATATTTCCAACTGTGTTTATATCTGTGTTGTTAATGGTTTAGTTCATGACTAGTTTATCAGGGTGTCTCTTGCTAGTCACGGCTTGATTTTTTTTATTGAGGTGTGTATTGAACTTTATTTTTCCGATATTGCTGTAAGTCTGAGTGCATCCACTCAATTCGGTTATATCTGAATCATTTCTCTGTTAATCAAAACTCTATTTCATCGCCTATCATAATCTGTTCAGTGATTCTTTCATTATATTTAAGAAACCGTTGAGAAAATCTCATGTAATGATTGATGCATAATTTCCATTTTGTACGGATAACAATTCAAATCTATGGAGACTGTTCGATTAAATAACAAGCATTAACAATTCCGTATCATTTCGTCTGATGGAGGCCTTTCAATTTACTTTTAAAACTTACTGAACTAGCTGTGTAACACGAATGGAAAGACGATAGTACATGGAAGAAAAACTAAGATAGAAAAACGGTAATTTTCGATAAACTGAAAAATATACTGATAACCGGACAAAGGAAAACAGAAGAAAATTGTAATTCATTTTTTTGTCGTCTGCCAGAAAGGTAGATAAAAAAAGGAACTGATTCTAGTCGAGACAGAGCTAAGTGAAGCATATTCTAAAAAAACTAAGAAAAATAGATAAATATTTTTCGACCATTAAATACAAGAGGCCGGATCCGATAAAATTTTTAAGGCCCTTGAATATAGAGCGACTCTGGGCATGAAATTCGGTCGATTGATAAGAATTAACTTTTGAAAGCAGACTGGTTTCCAAGGGAAAATAGAAAAGAGTGGTGATTACATTTTTTTTATTTACTGCAATGCGATAAAACGTTTCAAATCAAGGGATTGTTCCTCTTTTTGTCACTTTTTGGCAAACGGGTCGAAAATGTTAAATCCTAGGTGCGAAAACGATCATAAACAGAAGCACGATGAGTGAATTTGGAGCGATAATTAAAATTTAGCCGTTTGGGTTAGACCACGCCCCTCGGGCGGTAATGGTGGGAAGCACTCACACAAAGGAAACTGGTTTGATCAGGTGACCAAAGGGAGAGCCCTAATTGGTTGTTTGGCGGGAACGCTAGCATATCCAGAGCACGTCATATCGCACTTCCGCTGAATACAGGACTTCATATAAACTTGATATTTTGAACAGCAAAAATACAGATTCGGTGGGCATTCGTCACCCCCGGTCCCGGAGCGGCTGTGTTCTGCTAGTGTGACAGATACCACGACGAGGCGGGGCGAACATATTCTGCTAGAAAGTTTCAACTTCAAGAGGTGAAGTCAGAAACCCAATGGAGATCAAACCGGAGAACCAGACCGGTGAGGCCGGGGAGACGACGACAAAGTTCAGAGGGCGTGTACGGATGCGCAGACAGAGAACGACGGCAGACCAGAAGGCTGTGTGCAGACCGGAGAGACCTGTTGGAAACGTGAGTCGCGAGTGAGGTTCGACAGCAGACCCGGAGAGACTGGTGCAGACCAGAGGACAGAGGCAAACCGGAGAAGAGAAACGAGACCACCGCTTCGCCTGATCTGATATGATTTGCCACCCTGAAGAAAACATTTCCAGAAGTTTCCTTAAAACCAAAGACAACAAACACTGTGTCATGATAATCAGAAAGGATCCATAGATATTGCATGGAGAATATAGACCTATTTGAGGCAGCAATAACTGTACTAACAACTTTGTATCCGGGAATTGTGTATAAATTCTTTTCTTATTTTTTTCGTGTAACTTTACTCTAACCGAACAAGACCAAGTTATCGATTCTAGTCGACTATTCGGACCAGGCCAGTCTTGCGATCAGTTAACACAACGTGGGGCGAGACACGGCTTGGACCGAAGCGATCAACTCCACGATCAGTCGAGGTGACCGAGCTTAGGTACGGACCGACCGCAAGGCTGACGCCATAGTTGGATGCTGTGACTTGGATAGACCCAGAACGTCAGAACTGACTCTTCCTTTCTGAAATTACTATTCTCAGTCAATTAAAGTTATCAGTGTTGTGCGACTGTTTTCTTAAACGAAATTGTACGAAATCTGTTACAAAATGGAATAATCCTACATGTTTTTAATCCATTTGTCTAAAAGATTTTTCATTATCAACTCGAATATGTGTATCCATTAAAAAAATATGTCTGAACAAATAAATAAAAAAGAACACATACACACACTAACGCATACATATATATGTGTGCGTGTGCGTGTGTGTGTGTGTGTTTGTGTGTGTGTGCGTTTGTGTGTGTGTAGATTTAGGTACCTCCACTCATTTTCGATACCTACATTTAAATTGAATTTTTAAAAATAAAAAAAAATTCTTGAATCTTTAATTTTAGCTTTAATTGAAAGCCAAGAGATTATATTTACTAATTTCAGTAAGCAAAATACCCTATCGTATTTTAAACCGAAATTATGTTGATCAAAATCTAAAATTGTTTTGATTAGAAAAAAAAATCGGCCATTTTTCATCGATCGACACCTTTTGTAAAAGGAAGCCAATTTTTCGTTTTAAAAAAATCTTTTAAAAATATAATACACCTTGCTGACACATTCTTTTATTCAAATTACCGAATTTAGATTTACCTTAGTCTGATTTGAAACATGAATTACTTGCTCACTCAAATGTACTATAAAAGCGTTTCTTAATTACTGTATCCTTGTTATCGGGGTTATCATCGCTTCATCAGAGGCGATTTTTGACATGACATACAGTAGCCGTCAAAAATGCTAAGTATGGAAGATGAATTTGACATAATCTTTTCCGTACGCTTCATTTTTTAAAATTTTTAACTATATTAAAAATTAAAAAAAATTAACACAATATTTTCAGCAATTATCCAATATTTTATAGAATTTTTGTTAGTTTAGCCTTACATTTGAAAATGTTTTATGAAAAATAAAAATAATATAATATTTTCTTTTAAAAATTTTACAATTTAATAACAGAATGAAATTATATAAAGGCAGAGGTAACTGAATAATTTATTAAATGTTATGGCATTTATTAATTTTTATTTTTAATATCTATTTTTCATATTCTTTTTAGGTACCTCCATAAATTGTGAATTTCACAATTACTTTTTTTTTAACAAAATTAGAAAATTAGAAATTAAAATATAAAACTTGCTTCAAATTTTGAAGGGATGATTTGCAAAGCCCGTTGAATGTTGAAACGTTGGCCATAAGAAACACTGAAGCAAAATGAAAAAAATTGTACCCTGCCGAAAATGTTTATATAGGTTTTTTTTTTTTATGGATGGAGCGCAACCTTTGAAACACGTGATCTTTTAATGATACATATCATCAGCATGCACACAATTAGAATGTTTTAATTATTTTAAAAACCCATTGGCTAAATTATTTGTATTAAGCTTTTCAATTTTTGATTAGTAGATGTAGTCTTCATGCATTAATTTAACACTCTAGCTTTAACGATGAAGGAGGAAATTTAAAAAAAAATTTAATCTTTATAAATTGTTATAATAAAAAGTAATAAACATGAAAGCAATTCTTGTAAAATTTAGTATTCATTGAATTTTTTTTTCTTTTCAGACTATGATACCCTTAATTTATATTGTTTATAAAAGCAATTACAAGTTCATCTAAATAAAAAATGGCATAATTTTATTGCATTTTTGTTTTCTCAATTCGGAGCAGATTTTCTAAAAAGAGGCTAATTTTGAAGAAAAAAAAAGGCAGTTGATTAGCATTTAATTAATACTAGGTTTATGGAGAAAAGATGGCGAACTTCAAAACATTTCCCGGAATTAATTGGTGTATGTGGGGGGCGGGTAACAGATGTAAAAATATTTTCTAAAAATAATTACTTAAAAAATGATTTCAGTCAATTATAAGTCCTCAAATTTTCATCAAAATCCGAACATTATTTGATTTTTGCAATACTTTTCAAATTAATGTGTCTTTCACCGGCAAAAATATTATAATATTACGTTTGCCGTTATAAACCCTTGTAAAAATTACGTCACTCTCGGACGAAAGAAAAACAAGATTTTCTACAAAAATTTCGAACGTGTTAGAAAGAATTAAAAAATCTAAAAAAAAAAAATAATTAAAAAAATACTTTGATCTATAGCGGGTTATCCAGGCTTTTCCAGTTTATAGTGGAGAGTCCGTTCTAGTGAAGGGTAGTTGTGTATTGTTGAAGATTGACGGAATTTGGCCTCGTTGTAGATAAGTCATAAAATGATTATAAATCAAGAAAAGCAAATTGAGTTGAAAAATAACATTTTATATATACACATATCAATTAAGGTTTTTACAGTTAAAGTAATACTTGAACGGACGTTTAAATGTTCATGGCAATAAAATGCTGAAAAGAGAATTAATGCTTAGGAATGTGGGAGCGCTGTAAGTAAGGAATGTCTTTGATGTATTCGATCCTTAGGTCAGTAAGTAGTTTTGAGACAGCGAAAGATAAGAGGAGAGGGAAGGGAGGCTAGGATAGTAAGCCGCTTGACTTAGGTCAAGGGGATACTGATTACACTCCTCTCTTTCGAGTTAGTGCGTGTGTGTCGGCCTGCATCGGTCTGTCTGTCTGGGTGCTTTCTGTATCGGCTTTTTATTTCGACTTTTTGGATCGCAGCAGATCATTTGGGAATTCATATCCTTAATTGATACTGGGCTTCCCATTGGCCGATAAATAAAATTCGCGTAGGCTTGCGAAATGGAAATTTAATATTTAATTAATTTTTATTTTTCAACCGGAACAACTGCGCGAATCCGGCTGCGCACGAACAACTTTTGGTCATTTGCTTTTTGGTTGTGAGGGTGCAAACATCCGGTCCATCTCTTTTGCTCCGTATCACCACAGATTTATCCTCTTAATAATAACATAAACATTTTTTTTCCGATAAAACTTTGTTTTTCTTTACTTTGGTGTCTTTTCCCTTCATACTATGCTGTTTTTTCAGCGATTTTTTGGAGGTACCTATATTAGATCTACAAAAAAAAAAAAACATCCGAAAGAGATATAATAATAATAGTAATTGTATCGTATTATCGTAGATTGAAGTGGAGTGATTATATATTAAATCCACCATTCGTCCGTGCATTGAATACTGTTGCCATGTCTGGTCTGGTATCTAAACTTATTAATAAATGGAACTTTGTCTGTGTGTGTGTGTGTGTGTGTGTGTGTGTGTGTGTATCCGTTACCTATAGACTCCGAAACGGCTGAACCTATTTTCTTGAAAATTTACACAGTTGTACTATAAGCGTCTGCCAGTGTTCTTAGCTAGGTATTGTGTCGAGGTACCACCGATAAATATCGAAAATCGATAATAAAAAAAATCGGCTTATAGAAGGAGTGGTCCGATTTTAATCAAATTTGATACACTCATAGACAAAGACATAAGAAACGATATTCAGATTACAATAGGGCAGAAAATTGATAATATCTATATATAAAAGGCAAGATGTTTGTGTGTGTGTGTCTGTTTATCTGTCTGTATGTCCTTTATACAAATCCACAATATTTATCCGATTCTCACCAAACTTCACAAATATTCTTTAGGCTGAGTCTGAGCTCCAGGACCATGGATTAGTTTTAAAGCTTTCATCACACCCGAGTAACGCCGGGCTATACTGCTAGAATATATATGTATACATATATATATATATATTAGGTGCGATTGGTAAATGGTCGCAATTATTTTATTATTTCAAATATTCTTTAGGCTGAGTCTGAGCTCCAGGACTATGGATTAGTTTTAAAGCTTTCATCACACCCGAGTAACGCCGGGCTATACTGCTAGTCTTGCTATATTCTCGACCAAATTTCAAAGAAATATCTGTAATGTTATCAGTCCGGACTTAATATCTTGACTTCAGTCACTTTCTCACCGTCGTGACTAAGTTTCTCTTTTATCTTTTCCACAAATATGTTCTTAGCAAATGTTCTGATGAGTTTTTATTCTTAGTGCCTTGGCTGAATGAATTTAGGCGCGTGCCACTAGATTGGCAACTTGGTCTGACTGTTTTATTGTTGAACTTGCTAAATGTGACCGTCCGTTCTGTTCTTTTTCGTTTTTTTTTGTCACGAAGATAAATGAATACTCGTTTTGAATTTGTTTGGTATAAATAAAGCACCAAAACTCTTTAAATACCGTCAGTTTCTAACAAAACGTTTTGACCAATAAGTAAATTCTAGATCTGCAAAACTCATATTTTTATTTTACTAGTTGTTCTTTCTGTTGATTATTTCGCTACAAAATCATTGATTATTTCGCTACAAAATCATTGATTATTTCGCTACAAAATCATTGATTATTTCGCCACAAAATCGTTTTCATCGGAAGATTTTATAAATTTCAACCGAAAAAAGTGATGGCTGCTCGGTCAACGAATTCCGAATGTTTCCTTGTAGGGAAATAGCTAATATTATCACTATCTCTTGTTTTGCTTTGTGTAGCACGAGTCACCACTAAGTCTTAACAAGAAACTTCAAGTGATAACAATTTTTTTTACATCAGAATATGAAAACAACTTGGTTGTTCTGCTATCAAAGAGAAAAAAAAAATGATGTAACGTATGCGAGTAAATGTACATAGGCTGTAAGAACCATTCAATTGTTTGATTTTTTGCCCTTCACATATTTTATAGCAATCGGAAATTTCATCGACATATTTGTTTGCTTCTTTTGATATAATTCCCAAAGCACCAATAACAAGAGGTCATGTTTTTGTCGTGAGATTCCACATTGTACTGATTTCTAATATTTACTTATTTTATCAAACGTTTCAAAAAATGTTTTTGTCGGCTTGAGATGCAACATCGATTAGAAGACATAACTTTTCAACATGACTTTTCACAAATTATTATCATTATCGTGATCATCATATTTCGATCTCAGCTGTGCTCGCACTGCTTAACAAGTCTGCGAGAAGACCTAAGGCAGCTAGGTGCGTGTTGTTATGGCTACATTTCATAATTTGTTTTTCTAATTCCCATAACATTACTAGCGTTACGTGGACAAAATTCTTTTTAGTTTGTGGGCTATACTTATCAAGACAATTTTCGTATATCTCTTAAGCTGGAATTTCCAGGGATTTTTCAACGTGTTGTTGTGCTCCTTTTTTATCATTCCTAGAGCTTCTGCTATTACTGTTGCTATTATTGTTTGTCAATTTCCACTTTTTTAAAATTTCGATTTCCAGGTTTTTATACTTCGATAGTTTTTCAAATTTATAGGTTGTTATATCAGAGTCCGCTGGAAAAGCCATATCAATTAGTAGGCGAATTTTTTTGGTTTATGACAATTCTTTTTCTTCTTATTATTATTAATTAACTTTCCGCATCAAGGGTGTCCATTACGACAAGTACCCTGAAGTATAATTTTTAATAAGATTAAGATTAATTAGTTTATACTAAGGTTGTTTTTGGTGCAGAGCCATAAATGTGAGGGTCTTCAGGAAGTGTCCGAAGTCTTTTACAATAATGCAAAAAACTGTTATGCTAGCCATTGCATTACAGTAAGCGCCCATATTAGTCAGTTAAGTGAAACACGCTTGGTCGATCATGTCTCGAAAGAGACATGACTGACTGGTCAGAAGATTATCCCGCAGTAGGTTGCCATTACTTTCTGCGGTAGACTGGTTGCCGACCAAGGCTATAGAACCCAACCTGTCCTGTTATCTAATCCATAACTGGAGGAAAGAGACGGATTAATACCTTTCCCAAGGGTATTTGCGCGTAAGTCAAAGCAAGGAATTTAACTGGAATTCGAACTCGGCTTCCCGATTTCTCGTTCCAAGCCGATGTCCACAGCATCACAACTCACATCAATTAGTAAGCAAGTTTTTTTCGGTTTATGACAATTCTTATTATTATAAACTCTCCACATCGAGAGTGTCCATTACAACAAGTACACTAAAGTATAATTTTTTTATAAGATTAAGATTAATTAGTTTATACCAAGGTTGTTTTTGATGCACAGCCATAAATGTGAGGGTCATCAGAAAGTGTCCGAAGTCTTTTACAATAACGCAAAAAACTAGCCATTGCATGACAGTAAGCGCCCATATAGGTTCAATTATTTTCTACTTTTATGTTCTTCAGCATATGGAAGATCATGGCTCTCTACATCTTTCTATCCTTTAACTTTCTAAGCAATGTTGTCTTCTTACCATACTTCTAAACCCTTGTCCTGTCATTCATTTGCACAAACTCGTTACGTACATTACTCGCTATTTCCCTCTGTCCCAGTTGACTTAAATTCTCCAATCCATTTTCTTCATTAGGCGTCCTAGAAATTTTCACTGTCTCTCTAAAGTACTGGTTTACAATTGTCCTTTTAACACCCATTTTCCTTTAGACCTATTGGGTCACATGTTCCGCCTATGATAATCTTAGTATCCTTCTGTAGAACCACATATCTGTTGTCTTGTGTGTTTTTTTTAGTGAGGAAATCGCATAGAATTAACGACTATATTGGAATACTGACATAAATTTCAAGATAACTGAGTGCATGGTTATCAGCAAAAAGAGGACCCTAAAATGCTAACTACAGGTCTGTGATTCGAAAATCAAACAGGTCTACTCCTGTTTGATTTTCGAATCACCGAAATAAATACTTTAATTTAAATAAAAACTTTAATTTAATAAATACGTCCAAAATATTTAAATAATGTAAACACTTGGAAAGTGTTCTGACAGCGACACTGAGTTCTGAAGGCGTATTGGCATGACAAAGGATGCATTTCAAAAGCTAAAGCTAAGTATTGAGAGACAGGAAAATTTCGTTGGAAACAAAGAAAAGAGTACTTGACTGTTATGTGATATCTGTTCTACTATATGGCAGCGAATTCTAGATGATCTCCTCAAAGATGAAGGAGAGACTCAAAGCAATAAAAATGTGGTACTACAGAAGGATGCTGAGGATACCATGGACCGAAAATGTGAGCAACGAGGTTTTGGAGAGGATGCAAACGAAAAGGAAACTAATTGGCATCAGGAAGAAACAGCAGTGTTTTCTGGGACACATAATGAGGAAGGAGAGCTTAGAGAATTTAATACTCACAGTACAGACAGAAGGAAATTAGGATTTCTGTTTCACATTTTCCATCCCTTTTGAGACAGAAAATGTGTCACAGAAATATGACGCACTTCCCAGATAATTAAATTTCTATACTTTCCAGATTGTGATGTCAATTTGTAGCTCGAATCTTAGATCTTTACTTTTGCACGCGACCTTTTTTTTTTTTACAATTTATTGGTAATCGTTATTTTTTTTTCTGCTGCTTTTTTTTTGTGTCTGCCATCAACACAGTGACATCTGCGTATTTTATTTTGTTAAGATTGTTTTTTTTTTGTTTTTATAATCGTGTGGCTCCAAGCAAGGCATTTTACTGTCACTGTTGTGCAGGAGGAATGTTATGTGAAAAAGTGACAGGTTACAGGGGGTGTCAGGAAGAGAGTATGAGAAGGAAGAGAATACTGATGAGAATGGGGTGGACGGAGAAAAAAGCACGAGAGAGAGAGAGAGAGAGAGAGAGAGAGAGAGAGAGAGGATGTAAGTTAGTGAGACAGGAGATGACTATTGACTTTACATTTGAAATCTTGAAGATTGTAGCTATCGGGAAAGCAAGTAAGCAGAAGGGAATTCCACAGGCTGAAAGTGCGAGAAAAGAAGCTGATGGAATAGAATTTGCGTTTACAATTTATCTGTTTCACAGTAAAAGGGTGGGACCTAGTTGCTAATCTTGTGGCTCGAGGTAATTCATATATAGTGGTACGAGTGAGCTAAGTTCCTCGGAGCAGAAGTCGTGAAAGTATTTGTAGAAAGGACACAGGGAAGCCACACTGCATCTGTGAGAAAGCGACTGTATCCTAGCTGCCAAGTCGGGATCGATCACATTACAGATTCTCCGGTGAATTTGGTCGAGGACACCTACGTGGATAGCAGAAGCACCCGACCAGATATGGCAGCAATATTCAATGCACGGGCGGATGGTAGATTTGTATATATACAGGATCGTTTCAGATGGGAAAAACTTCCTGGCTCTACACTGAGAACCAACTTTCTTAGCAGCGGATTTAGCTATGGATCCTATATAGTTATTCCACTTGAGGTCTGATGTGAGAGTTAATCCGAGGAGGCGCAGTGTTTTATTTTCAGGGAGAAGCCTGATCCATGTTAATGGGCGGGAGGAACGATTGTCTGTGATAGCAGCTTCGTTTTGGAAGCATTAAATTTTACGAGCCATTTCTTACCCCAGTCTACCACGGATTGGAGGTCTTTTTCAAGCTCGGCAGCGAGGTTTGCTTTGTCAGTCTCGACAGATTTTTGATCGAGACGAAAGTAATCCATAATGTCGTCAGCGTATATGCCTTCTTGGGATTTTATTACATCGGGGAGATCGTTAATATAGATAAGGAAAAGCGCAGGACCTAGAATAGAGCCTTGGGGGACACCCGCGTTCGTGTGATAGTATTGGGATTCTTGTCCGTTCAATACTACCTTTATTGTGCGATTTGAAAGGAAAGATTGAATTAGGTCAAACAATTGTCCAGTTATATCATAGCCCCAGAGCTTGCATAGAAGGCCAGCATGCCAGACACTTAGGACCACTATTTATCTTAAGATTGTCTCTTAATATAAATTGAAAAATTCAGCTGTTCTTATCTTATGTTCCTTTCTATTTTGAGTCAGTCAGTCAGTCAGTTAAGTGCCACACGTGATACGCGTTAAAACGATCATGTCTCGAAAAAGTTATGACTAACTTGGCAGAAGATTTTCGCGCAGTAGCTTGCCATTACTTTCCGCGGTAGATTGCCATTACTTCCTGCGGTGGACTATAGAATCCAATATGACCTGTTATTTAACCCATAACTTGAGGGAAGAGACGGATTAATACCTTTCCCAAGAATATTTACGTTAGTGAATGCAATGTATTCAACTGGAATTCGAACTCAGCTCTCCCCTGTATTGTTCCGAGGCGATATTCACTGCACTACAACGCATAGTAAATGTTCCGGATTATTCAGACTAAGCTAAGCTTCACAAATTACTTCATATTATATTGATAAAATAATTATATTACGACCATCAGGGCCGTTAGCTAATACTAAAAAAACACCGGGCACAGGCAAAAATGGCCAGGATTAATTAGTTGACAATATGATGACGTCATCAGTGTCATCCGTTTCCAGAAACTATGATTTTTGCGGATTTTTTCGGCTATTCCAATGGAAATTAGGCACAAAACGTGAACGAAAGCAGGAAATCGGGTTCGGACTTTTTGAGTATAACCAGTCTTTTCTCCCAAAATTAATAAATAAACAAACAGATTTTTACTGCGTTCATTCGAATGTTTGCTTCGTTTTTCTTTCTTTCTTTTTTTCTTTCTTTCTTTCTTTCTTTGTCAATTGTTTAGTTTGATTTCTGACGAAGACATTTTTCCTTGCCCGGATTTTCACTATGATTGCACGGATCGGCCTGGACCCGTGCCCGGTGTGCCCGGTAGTGAGATACGGCCATGACGACCATCATTCTTCATTCTTCTAATAATAATAGCAATCGGATTTGAGAGCTTGCTGTAGCGTGATAATTTGGTAGACATTGTTTCTGGGTTCTATACTCACAGAATATCTCACTATTGTGGCTCTATGCCAGACACTGGAACAAGAAATACGATCTTTATTATCAAAATGATATCAGAGCAAGCAATAAAATTGCAGAAAGATATATTTTTATGGGGAAATACACCTAATCCTCTATTAATCTATTGGTAAATCCCAAAGCTAAAATAATTTCATCCAGTCAATACCAAATAAGTTCGTAGTATTTTTTAACACATAAGCCTTAGCTTTTACACACTTGTTACGGAATGAGACGTTTCATGTAATTTCGCCAACAAGAAATAATTTATTACCTGACACGCTATTTGCGACTTTCGAAGCTCATTTTAATATAGGTTTTCCGCTTGCTTTCCAGTGTGGCTACATTGTTGATTGTCATATCATTATCAATATTTAGTTACATTTTTACATTCACATTATTAATTTTACCATACACAAATTTTATTTTTTGTGGTTATTTTTTTGTTGCAACGCCATGTACGAATTTATGTTACTGTGAGAATGTTTCCTTTACAGGTTGACTTTTTGTGTCCTACTTTTTCAGACTTGTAGGATTTAGATTTTTAAAGGGACAGTTGTCTCTGAATTGTAACCTTCCACATCTGAAAAATGGATTAATTTTTATTTTTCTACATTTTCTGGATGATGCATGACTCGTGAAACTGGAACAATCTGTCCTGGCGAATGAAATTCCAATCAACTGAAGAAAGCCGAAAAGTCGTAGATACGTCAACAAAGACGAGAACATTTCGGCCGTTGTACAATCTAGCCTTCTTCAGGTGACTGGAATTTCGAACTGAACCCTTTATTTCGTTCTGGTTAGATTGTTCTAGATCTACGAGTCATGCCTCTTCCAGATGAAATCAGGAATCAGTGCATATGCTAGGCCACAAAAATGTCTTAAATCGGCCAAGCATAAATATTTTGCTCGTATCTTCTAAAATGGTAATACAATAGGAATCAGTAATACGGAGTACTAGGGTAAAATAATAAAAACAAAACTGTGATAACTAAATTGCAATATTAACTCTGGCAAAAAATTGTTACTGAGACATTAGTTTTATATGTCCCAAAAATTCATACACTGATGTCCTCAAGGACAGATGGCCCAGTGGATAAAAGTGACTTGAACCAATGAGTTTCTGAGTTAAATAAAAACTTAGAGACTTCAGTTAAAGGGGAGATAACTGATATTGATACATCTGGAAGCGGCATGGCCCATGGAACAATCTACCTTAGCGAATGAAATAAAGAGTTCACTTATAAATTTCATACATTTAAGTAAGGCCGGAGCGTACAACGGCCGAAACATCGTGAATATGCCAACAAAAATGAGGACAACAGTCCGAACAATTTAAATAATTACAATACCTTATCTCAGAAATATAGATAAATATTAATCTCATAAAGTTTTTTTTTAATTTGTTTTCGTCTCCACCAGGAACTTCTCTGGTTTCGAGCCCGTGCAACGAAACTGATTGTCTCGCGAATAATTTTCACACTTAATCAGCTACTGTCCCCGAGTAATCTGTGTTGCTACAACAATAATAAGTCCTACACACCATCCTCATCAACATATTTATACAGAAATAGTATTTGGTTTTATGTTTAAGGATCAATAACAGTTAAAATGAATATAATTGCTTCACGACACGAACGTCCACCGCCTTCCCCAATTCAATCCAAACTTCGAATTTGGTGGGTGGTTTTTTTCTTTGGCTGTTCGTAAATCAATTATTACTTTTGGCAAAAGTTGTTTGATTGATTTTGTTTAGTGGCATACCAACTCTTCTATGGCTAAGCCGATATTTAAGGATTTTGAAAATTATTTTGTGCTTTTAACTACAGATAAAATGTATTGTTGGTAATACTAACATAAAATGTATTGCTAATCATTTTGTTGTAAACAGGTATTGATCGTTTTACTATAAATAAGAATTGTTGGTAAGGTTAATATAACTAGGTATTGTTGGTCAGTTTATATTATAAACTAGGTATTGTTGGTAATTTTTTTATATGAAAAGTATTTTTACTATGAAAATGTATTTTTACTATAAAAATATTTTTTTCATAGTATCTTGCTTTTGTTTTGTGGGGAGGTTCATTATTTGCTCATAGCTGGGGCTCTGGCAGGTGCTACCACTCTGAATCGGGGTGGAAATGGGAACAACAACAATTAGGAGGTGGTTCCACGCCGCTGAAAACCTCCACTCTTGTGATCAGAGGCCTTGCTGCTGGACGTAGTTTATCATCATACCTAGGACTTCTAGCAATGATGATGAATTTCACCTTCTGACAGAACTAAATAGGTTCCGAAACAAAAACAGATAAAACAGATATATTCAATATATAACCTAACTTTTTTTTTTTTTAAAAAGAGAGATAATAAATTATTTCTACAATAATTCACAAACACTTGTAGTGTAGGCAAAAATAATGCCTGCACCAAAACCTCTGTGATTTTCTCCAGGCCATGTGTAATGTTAGTAATAGACTCAGGCGAGATTAGAAATATAGGTCTCATATTAAACCGTTCATTAAATATTTCTGAAATCATTGCAACATAGAGTTTACGAATATTTACAAATGATCGGAGTATATTCTTAGGTAGATAATTTATATATACCAGAAAGTGGGTTTGTCCGAGAAGTGACCCCTGGGGGACGCCTCCAGGGATCTAACTGTCAGGAAGAATTTTATAAAAGAGAAAACCCTTCCAGTGATTCCATCTCTGGAGAACTTGTGTAGCAAAACTTTGTGCCACATCTTGTCGAAGACCTTTGACATATATAATGCGGAATGAGGGACAACAAGAACCTCACTAATTCTATGTGTAATGGTGGTTAGGACATCAGCAGTGGATCGGGTTGATCGAAATCCATACTGCACGTTGTACAAGAGGTTATTTCTATCTAGGTTCTCAACGACCTTCTTGTTGATGCTGGTTGCCTTATATGATTTCGGCATTGACAAAATTACGGACATAATAAATGAAATCTACAACAGTGATAATATATCGAATGATGTAAGTAGATCTATTTTCATAACACTGCCTCAGAAGCCAGGTGCAAATGAATATGAACAGCGTCGGATAATCAGCCATATAACAAAACCTATCATCCGAATTCTGATGAATTGAGCGTGCAGCAGAAACAGACCGAAAATAGGACAAGAATTGTATTAAGAAACAGAGAAAAGAAGATACACCTGAACTGATATTTATTATCAATCCTCCTATATGGCAATGGATGCTGGACAATCTCCTCACAGATGAGAAAGAAACTAGAATCAACAGAAATTTAGGTCTACAGAAGGGTGTTTTATGGAAATAAAAAGGACACTTGTACTTAACATCAGAAAAAAAATTACTAAGGTGCATAACGAGGAAAGAAGCCTTGGAAAATTGGATATTCACAGGACAGATTGAAGGCAAGAAAGACAGAGGTAAAACAACACTTGACAGCTTAAGTAAATGGATGGCGGAGCAATGTTTAGGAAAGATAACAAAAATTCAAAATTTATTAAGAGCTACAAAGGATAGGAAATTGTGAAGAGCCATGATTGCGAACCTCGTGAATGGATAGAATAGATAGAATAAGAACGTTGTGAATTGATAGAATCAATATAATAAGAATAAAGAGTTCTCTTTGCTTCAACCAGAATGAATAGGGCTCGTTTAAAATTGTAGCCCCTTGTATATTGTTTTACCTGACCCCGGTTCTATTCTGCTCAGATTTTGCCCCCTGTAAAATGAATATACCGACGATTTCTTTTTCCTCTACAGCACAATCGAATAATACATCGCTGCGTTAATGAACACATGAAAATCGTACTTTAGCAAATGTAGAGAGCTTCTTTGTCTTATCATGACAGTCTTGTCGAAACATTCTTTTAAAGCATTCGCCTGTTCCTATCACGCAGACAGAAAAAAATCATCAGCTTTAGTTGCATCTTAGCTGCGGTGGCTACCGTTACCACTATGACAATGGCGCATACTACCACGGCAGAATATCACTTGCTCTACTAAAGTCACATTGCGCATGCACAACAACTCGTATTGATTTGCCGAATAAGATCGAACGAGGACGAGGCACTGACCTATTCTCAACTCCTGTTTCCGCAGTACATAAATGATGCATATTTTTAACAAGTAACTGTAGTTTGATTCAATGTCGTTATGCGCATGTATGTACTTGATAGCACGTGCTGAGAACTTCGACGTTGGTTTCAATAGAACTGTGCGCACGATATCCCAAATATTTTTTTACTAGTATTTTTATTACTATAATATTTTTGTGTAGTCTTTTAATATCTACATGAGTGCATCTCTTCAATCCATCGTATGTGTTTGCCAGTTTGTATGATTAATACGGAACTAGCTTCTATTAATCTGCGTAAAACGAATTTAAGTGTTTCCCGCAATGTTGTAGCAAATATGTATACAAAAATATACGTCTCTATTTATCTCTCTCTGTTCCTTTTTATGTCTCTTTTCGTTTTTTTTTTGTACGAAAGTAAGATACTATTTTAAAAAAATTACCAAAGGTTTCATTGCCTGTCGTATTTAATAATGCAGGTAGAAATGAAAATTGTAGCTCAAACATCTATCTATCTATCTATCTATCTATCTATCTATCTATCTATCTATCTATCTATCTATCTATCTATCACAAGAAATAGCAATTGTTTTATATGTACCCAAGTGGATAGCTGGAATGTGGTTAATCTATCTATCTATCTATCTATCTATCTATCTATCTATCTATCTATCTATCTATCTATTACATACTCTTCATATCTATCTATCTGTCTATCTATCTATCTATCTATCTATCTATCTATCTATCTATCTATCTAAGTCTGTTAATATCAATCTATCTATCTTGGAATATTTTCTTGCACTTTTCGAACTGTCTTCTAGTATTTTGTATCCATGTCACCTACGATTTTCAAAAGTGTAGCATCAATCGCAATCTTCTGTCTTTTTGAAAACCATTCTTTTGTCCGTTCGCCCCACTAACGTCTTCCTCGTTTTTTTTTTCACCCTCAGTAACCACTGGTGTTTTAATGACACTTTCGCATGAAGTTTATTTTTTAATCGTTTCACCCCAAGCAAGACGGTACCGCCACTGATGCGCAGGGGGCTACAAAAGAGCAAAAGTCTAGACAAGAGGGGAGTGAGGAGAAAGACGGACCAGTTCCAGGGTGGTGCCAGAGAAAGGGCAATAGAAGGATGGAAATACAGCTGTGAAGAGAGTTGCGAAGGCAGAGAGAAAGGAAAAGAACAAGTAAGAACAGATAAACAGGGTGATGTAGAAAGAACTGGAGTTAACTGGATAAGAAATGGGTATTGACCATACATTTAAATACCCGGAGGTTGTAGCCGCTAGGAAAGCAAGTATACGGAAGGGAGTTCCACAGGCGAGAAGTACGAGAAAAGAAGCTGATGGAGTAAAATTGACGGCTGCATTTAGTTGATCTAACTGTAAGTGGGTGGGACCTTGCAGCCAGTCTGTTTGCACTAGTAAATTCTAGTGACGGGGGCACCAATAACTTAAGTTCGTCGGAGCAGAAGCCATGAAAATATTTGTAAAATAGACAGAGGGGAGCCACATCCCGTCGGTAAGAAAGACTCGAGCTGCCATGTCGGGACCTATCACATTACAGATTCTTCTTTGGAGCCCGTCGAGAACACTGAAATGAACAGTTGGGGCACCTGACCATATATGACAGTAGTATTCTATGCACGGACGGATAGTTGATTTATATATGTGCAAGATGGATTCAGGCGTAAAAAAACTTCCTGGCCCGACACAGTGACCCAACCTTCATAGCAGTGGATTTAGCTATTGATTCAATGTAATGAGTCCACTTGAGGTCGGAAGACAGGGTAAGGCCGAAGAGGCGCAATAAAGAAATTTTATTCTCTCTCTCTCAATATATATATATGTAGAGAGAGAGAGAGAGAGAGAGAGAGAGAGAGAGAAGGAGAGAGAGAGAGAAGAGTAAATCTTTTTTTATTTAGTGCCTAGTACAATGTCTCACGAATCATTAGTTGTAATTAGTGAGTTCGATCCTCACAGAGTGTTTTATATTTGTAGCATTCTGCCAAAATTAAACTACGATTAACAGTGACTATATTAGAGAGAGAGAGAGAGAGAGAGAGAGAGAGAGAGAGAGAGAGAGAGAGTGACGATGAGTTATTGACTACATTTTGAAAATTATCATGTTTCAAATGATACGCATAAAATTAAATAAATAAAACATTTTCGAATTTTATCACTGTTGTCTAATGTCATGGTCTTTTATCTTCCAAAGGGAAAACTTAGTAAAAATAAGTAAATAAATATGCTAAGAGATAAATCATCATTAACTGCAGGCATTAGGGAACGTCAAGTACAGTAACGATCCACTTACAATATTTCATTTGTATTACGTTTAAAAACAGAAAGCTGAGTTCATTCTATTGATATAATTCATTTCTCATGCGAACACAAAGAGAAACAGATTGGTTTTGTTTTTTTTGTTATATTCATTTGTTGACTATTTTAATAGCCTATGTTGATACGAAGCGTCGCCTTATAGCGATGGAGTAGAACTGACGCAAAAACTACCGGTTGCATTTGTGTAAAAGTCGAGTTTTCAAGACGATCAATTAGTCTATATCAGGGGTGGCCAAGAAGCAGCTCACGAGACACATGCAGCTCTCTGACCTGTATTATACGGATCGTGGAAATATTTTGGCTGAATATGAAAAGATAAACATTAACAGCAACATTAAATATTATTACACTACATTATACATTGGGCTATGACAAGTTTTAGCAACCCTTGATTACAGCAATATTGGCTTGCGTAATAACGTCTCTTTTATTTTCAGACGATACCGCGTTTGTATCAAACTACACTCATCTATACATCTACCTTATACAGTGCGCTATGTTAAGCTTTTAGCCACCCTTGATTGCAGAAATATTGGCTTGTGTTCTAACGTCTGTTTTATTTTCAGGCAATACCTTGTTAGTATCAAACTACTCTCATCTATGAACGATAGTTGACTTATCTTTTGCAATGAAAGTTCGCCGAAGTAAGAAAATTGATGAATTTTAACAAAGGCATATAATAGGATTTCATCAGTGTGGCAAGTCAAATAGATAAATTGCTAGGTTTTTCCAGGTTAATCATCAAATGGCCAACAATTTTGACAAAAATTTCTTGAAAAAGGCCATTGTCGTGTGGGAAAACGTCTATGAAGACCAAACATCGTGTTTGAACAAACGAAAGGGAGCTGAAGAGGGAATTCATCAGAAACCGTCGTCAGAGCCTTAAAAATTTTAGCAATAGCATGGAAATGTCGCCATAGGCGGTAAGAAAGTCCCTGAAAGAGCTAGGATATCAAAGAAGGGATGCAAGAAAGAAACCCTTGGTTTCAGAGGTTAACAAGAACAAGTGTATGGGCGAAGGAATTCGAAAGTAAAGATTATGAATTTTAGCAGTCTGTAATTTGGTCAGATGAAAGTAAATTCTGCAAATAATCGAATTCAAGACAAGTTTATGTTTGGAGAAATCGGAATGAGATTTGGAACACTGAATGTCTACAGGCGACCGTGAAACAGAGGGATTGGAGTAATGGTATGGGGGTTCTGTCTGGTTTGGAGGGAAATCTGAGCTGATTTTTGTTGAATGGCCCAAAATACTGTCAAATATTAAAGAAAGGACAACTTCCACTATTTGGAACCCATCAGATTGATGAGAATGTCTACTTTTTTCGAGAATATGGACCGCTCTGTCATACGAGCAAAGTAACAAAAGCCTGGAAGGAATTTCAAGGAATCAAGTCACTACCATGGGTAGCCCAAATTTGGACATGAATACAGTAGAGCACCTTGACCGAAAACTTTGAAAGTGAGCAACCAAAATTATGCAGTGATGACCCTTAAAGAAACATTGTTAAAGGAGTGTCAAAATATGGATCAGAAGATTGTTGTTATTTTGATTAAATCCATGAACAAACGAATAAAAGCGCTGAAATTAGCAAATGAAAGACTTATTCGATACTAGTTCCAAATACTGTTTATCCATGTCGTGTTGGGATTACTAATTAAATTTTGAAATTGGATAAAATCTATTTCTCTTGGTTAAAGATATTTCTTAGACCACTGCAAATCCATGACAAGTGGAAAAAGTATGTGACACTTTCTTGCGATGTTTACGTTGATGTGATTACACATGCGCTTGAAGGAGAGGAGACACTGAATATCTTAATTTAAATTCATTCTTTAAAAAAATATTGTGTTTAGATATATAGTCAAGCTCAGGGGTTTCCAAATTTTTAGAATCGTGACCCACTATTCAGTTTATGGTGACCCACTTAAATTTACTCGGCAAAAACATTTGAAAGAATATAAAAAATATTATTTATATAAATAGGTGAAAATTGATTTCCTTTTTACGATGACGAGTGATTGAGAGCCTGACCAACCCCGATTCGTTAAGCTCGTCAAAACAACCTACTGCATGATACAACAACAGTCTGTCGATGAAAGAAAGAGTTTTAACCTATCTCAACAGATAGCGTTTAATCGAAGCTAATGTTTAATTCTAGAATAAGATTTTACGACTCACTAACATTCCGCTTACGATCCACAAGTGGATCGCCATCCATAGTTCGGAAAACGCTGGTCTAGCCGACTGAAATTCATTCGCAGCTAAGATCCGCCATACCATGTAGGCTGGAATGAACCATATTCATTCCACCTCCTTGATAAGAAGGAGCCCCAATTCTGTCACTATTTCCATGGCAAATGTTCTGACAAACTACATTCCCTAGTTACCCAGTTCATAAATTCCAAAATAAGATCCGCCATACCATGTAGGCTGGAATGAACCATATTCATTCCACCTCCTTGATAAGAAGGAGCCCCAATTCTGTCACTATTTCCATGGCAAATGTTCTGACAAACTACATTCCCTAGTTACCCAGTTCATATATTCCAAACTAAGATCCGCTATACCATGTAGGCTGGAATGAACCATATTCATTCCACCTCCTTGATAAGAAGGAGCCCCAATTCTGTCACTATTTCCATGGCAAATGTTCTGACAAACTACATTCCCTAGTTACCCAGTTCATATATTCCAAACTAAGATCCGCCATACCATGTACGCTGGAACGAACCATATTCATTCAATCCCATTGGTAAAAAAAAAGTCCTATTCTAACAGCTTTTTTAATATACAGCCCTTTTCCCCACAGAAGAAACGCCGCAAGCCCTTCGCTATTCTATTGTTATTTCAATAGCAAACTTTCTAACGAATTGCATTCATTAGTATTAATAGTAAAGGTTGATGGCGGCTCCTTTCAAGGAAAACATAATGCGTAAGTGAATCCTTTTTTTTAAATAAAGCTTTGCACAACAAATTGTCTTGGAAAATGACAACTCTGAATTCAAAATCTAAGAAATGGTACCAGAAAATAACGATTCCGTTCATTAGATAGAATAGTTTGATACTGGTTATTTATTTAGGAGAAAGAAACTGATGTTTTTGACCTCATGAGAGTGCCTAAAATATAATCAAATACCACATTGTCCTCCATGTAGATTACCTAGGTTCACATCAGGCCGATGTCCAAAAATCGGCGACAAGTAAGGAAAATTCTAGTCAGTTACCTCACCTGTCAGCATTCACTAAAAAATCGACTGAAAAATCCAAAGTTCTTCAAATAGAAAATAAAACAAATGAACGTGCACTCAAGATCAGATGATTTTAGGGTGTCTTTCACTTTAGAAGAATGGAAGAAAGTAAGCATTGATGTTGTTTGTATGCAAAAACTGCGTCGACTTCGTTATGATTCCATTGTGCATTTGGGATAGAATGCTGGACAATATCATCGAAAATGAGGAAAAAACTGGAAGCGGCCGAAATGTGGCTCTACAGAAGGATGCTACGGATATCGTGGACTGAGCATACAAGCAACGACGAAGTGTTAGAAAGAATGGCAACAAAAAGGAAATTGATGCTGAGCATCAGGAAGAGACAACTGAAGTTCCTGGGACATGCAATGAGGAAGGAGAGCCTGGAGAACCTGATACTGACTGGTCAGATAGAAGGAAGGAGAGACAGAGACAGATAACATATCTGCAGAGTCTGATCAGGTGGATGACGGAACGGGGGTTGCCAGGAGCAACAGGAGCAAACATACTAAGAGCCACAAGGGATAGGGAGACGTGGAGATCCATGATCGCCTACGTCCTGAAGGGACAGGGCACATAGAAGAAGAAGAAGTATATGCAAATCACAAGATATTGTAATAGACAGAAAGAGTAATGGATGCTGACATTTTTGTTCATGGCTGTAAGATCCGAATGGCATCATCTCATGACCCAGTTGAGAAAGAGCTGTCTCGGAAAAAGAAGTTCTACACAGGTTTGAGTAAAATTTGTATATTAGGAGGAAACCCCCCCCCCCCCCCGAAAACTGTGCACTAATAGGGCTTTATGCTATTTCAAGCGTTTTTAAACGTCACTGCTTTTTTGATAGTAAGTTTTTTTTAAACAGAAGACTCAAACAACAATGGAGGGCCCTTACTAAACTTTTTTTTAAAGATACCCCATACTTAACACGTAATTTGATCATCCTATGAAACACCACATCACATAACTAGTATAGCCCAGATAATGTAACAAAACCGATTCTTGGATTAGGCAGTTTATGACATAGAATATTTATCTCCTACTTTGAATCAGATCATATACTACTTGAAACTAAACTGACAGCACAAGCCAACATAAACCAAGAAAAACACTGAGGCATCACATCCAAGCCCAGAAAAATGAAAGCGTAAATTTAGAATTCAATAATAAACTAATGTTTAAATCGATGTAACTAACAGATACAAAAAAGAAACAAACAGAAGAAAATGGAAGGGAAACTACCAAGCAATTAACAAAGAAAAAATAGTTCATTCTTTGAGAACCAGTATCTCTAGAAAGTTGGAAATTAAATTAACGAAGCCAACGAAGACAAACAGCATAGACAATGTGTTAAAATGTGGAAGAAAACGAAAGTCACTTTGAATCTCATTTCAACCTGACAACATTAAAATTTTTTGCTGGCATCTTAAGCCCGCAAAAATAGAATATCTAAACTTATTTATAAATGGAACTTTGTCTGTGTGTGTGTATCCGTTACCTATAGACTCCGAAACGGTTGAACCGATTTTCTTGAAAATTTACACAGTTGTACTATAAGCGTCTGCAAGTGTTCTTAGCTAGGTTTTGTATCGAGGTACGTTCGATAAATATCGAAAATCGATTATCGAAAAAATCGGGTTATGAAGGAGTGATCCAATTTTAATGAAATTTGATACACTCATAGACAAAGACATAAGAAACGATATTCAGAAGTTTTAAGGTTGCAGTTCTTACAATAGTGCAGAAAGTATATATATATATATATATATATATATATATATATATATATTTAAATCGATACCAGGAAATCAAAATTTGACTTACATCCATTTATCTTTCTTTCAGTCTACGGTTTTGCTTTAACTGGAAACAACTATTGCTTTTAGTCTTTCGTGCCAACGTCCAAAGAGTCTGAACTCCAGGACCATGGATTAGTTTTAAAGCTTTCCTTACACCCGAGCAACGCCGGGCTATACTGCTAGTATACCAATATTCATCCAATCATCACAAAGTTCGTCTCCAAAAACAAACAATAACGAACCTACTGATGAGGAAATTAAGATAGCAATTAAAAAAACTACGGAAGAATAAAGTATCAATCGACAATGAGAATTTAATGAAATCCATCCTTTGTTCTTTCAATGAAGTCTATCACATGTCACTCAAGAGTCGACAGTAAAGATTATTATTTATAGATATGTCAATTTCCATGTAATTTTTGGCCCGATGTTGAGTATTTAAAATATTTGTATTTGTCTATATTTTAGGATGAGTTAGTATATACAGTATTCATATTATTCAGACTATTGTCTTCATCATTGTTGCCATTTATACGACATTTAATAATAGAACATCTATTTGTCTATAATTCTGAGATAAGGTGTTATTTACAGTATTTACATTATTAGGACTATTGTCCTCGTGTTTGTTGCCATTTGTACGACGTTTAATAATGGATCATTATATTTGTTTATATTTCTGAGATGAGGTAGTATTTACAGTATTTACACTATTCGGACTATTGTCTTCATCTTTGTTGCCATTTGGACGAAGTTTAATAATAGAACATCTATTTGTCTATAATTCTGAGATAAGGTGTCATTTACAGTATTTACATTATTAGGACTATTGTCCTCGTGTTTGTTGCCATTTGTACGACGTTTAATAATGGATCATTATATTTGTTTATATTTCTGAGATGAGGTAGTATTTACAGTATTTACACTATTCGGACTATTGTCTTCATCTTTGTTGCCATTTGGACGAAGTTTAATAATAGAACATCTATTTGTCTATAATTCTGAGATAAGGTGTCATTTACAGTATTTACATTATTAGGACTATTGTCCTCGTGTTTGTTGCCATTTGTACGACGTTTAATAATAGATCATTATATTTGTTTATATTTCTGAGATGAGGTAGTATTTACAGTATTTACACTATTCGGACTATTGTCTTCATCTTTGTTGCCATTTGGACGAAGTTTAATAATAGAACATCTATTTGTCTATAATTCTGAGATAAGGTGTCATTTACAGTATTTACATTATTAGGACTATTGTCCTCGTGTTTGTTGCCATTTGTACGACGTTTAATAATGGATCATTCTATTTGTCTATATTTCTGAGATGACGTAGTATTTACAATATTTACAGTATTTACATTATTCGGACTATTACTTTCTCTGAATTCAATAACACGTTCCTCTATTTTATGTATGAAGTCTGAAATCAGAGATCAATCGCCCAAGAGTCTGGTTTATCACGCCTTAATGCATAATGGAAACAAACAGGAAAACAAACTGAAAAATTTCTCTCGAGACTCATACACATGGGGAAAGTATTAATGAACATTATATTAACTAGGTTCTCATCGTTTTATGAAAGTCAACATCTCACGATCCAGTTTGTACTTCGTTCTGGTAAAAGATGCTATAATAACATATATATCCTTAAACACATAAAAAAAAACGTTTACTTTTCTAATAGGAAACGATATATCTGCTTTGCCGACCTCACAGCAGCAGGTGACCGCATCACTAGAGACTTTCTCTTGCCATCCATTAGAAACCGCCTTCCGAAGTACTAAATGGATTGATCTAATAGAGGAACTGTGTCAATATATCAAGTTTTACATGTTTGGCGAGGATCACAAGACGGAAACATTTCAAACTTCAGCATGAGTACGACATGGAGTAAGGGAAGGTCTCAGTCTATTTGATCTGTTTTCTTGACTATCAGTCAGTTAAGTGCCATACGTGATATACGATTGGGCGATCATGTCTCGAAAGAGACATGACTGACTGGGCAGAAGATTATCCCGCAGTAGGTTGCCATTGCTTTCTGCGGTAGACTGGTTGCCAGTCAAGGCTATAGAACCCAATCTGTCCTGTTATTTGACTCATAGGTAGAGGGGGAAGAGATGTGTTATATCATTAAGTAGTAATTAGTGGGGGATCAGCTTATTACTTCAAAACAATATAAAACTAATCCCTCACTTTATGCCCATTAGAAGACTTAATCAGGTGTCCAACTATTATATTCATTCAGTTAGTTAAATGCCATATGTGATACATGCTTTGGGCGATCATGTCTCGAAAGAGACATGATTGACTGGGAAGAAGATTATCCCGCAGTAGGTTGCCATTATTTTCTGCGGTAGATTGGTTGCCAGCCAAGGCTATAGAACCCAATCTGTCCTGTTATTTAACCCATAACTGGAAGGAAGAGACGGATTAATACCTTTCCCAAGGGTATTTGCGCGTAAGTGAATGCAATGAATTCAAACTGGTATTTGAACTCGGCACCCCGATTTCTCATTCCGAGCCGATATCCACTGCACCACAACAGCTGTATCAAATCGTTTTCTAACATAGATGGTTAAAAGTCGTTTTGAGCGAGTGAAGCCTAGAGATTTAGGATTTAAAATGGTGGACTGGCGCTACTGAATCACAAAGAAGCATACCGAGTAGATAATTTTGCTTATCGTCCGGTTCACACTCCTCCACACTTTTTTGAACAGATGTAGAGATTTGTTGCTTGTTTCCTGTTTATTATTGTTTCTGCTTTCTTCTTAAGTCTTTTCATTCTCTTTCACTCCCAGTAGCGCCTTGCGTCTTAATCTTATTAACATCTTACTTGAGATCAATTGATTAAAAATAAAGAAATAACCCTAACCACATCAGTTGAGGACTACCAAGAACAGTAACAACTAAAATGGATAGCACATCAAGTAAAACGTTAGGAAGATGACCCCCATCAATACTGGAAAGAGCAATAACAGTTGCTGAATATGAAAAACTTTCTGTGTTTTAAAGTGTTGTGGGAGCGCCCCCTTTTGCACAAAAGAATGGACTCGCCTGAAGTGTACATATAATCCTGCCTATAGAGAGAACGGCGTTAGTTGTGTAGTTGCAAGTTGAAGAGTTTTAAAGCAGTTACTTAGTTGGTCAGTAAGTTGGTGCAGAGTTAGTTGGAGTTGTTGGATATAGACTCATTAATCGGACATACTATTTCACTTAAAGAATTATTTTTACTAATAGTATTCCTGAATTGACTAACCGTGTTCCAGTTTGTATATGTTGTTCAATATAACTTACATTTTCTATCTACATATCTGTTTTTGTCATTTATTATATTCACCCGGAATCCACAACACAAAGAAAGATTTTATATATAACCGGCACTAATAGTGCCGGCTCGGTCAATGAATGCCAAATATTTAATTGTATAGAAACGGTTAATACTATCATTACCCTTATTATTACGAATCAAAAGATGAATCACTTCATTAATCTGGTAACGTGTTAAAACTGTTGACGAGTATAAATAAATATATAAAATATGTTGAGGCTTTTCTTGTAGTCAGTATAACTTAGAAGATGTCTTGGCTAAAATATAATGTGTCCATTAGCATCACGAGCTGAATTTAATTTCGTCACTGTCAACGGGCGTTTCTCGAGAAAGAGTAAATATAAGCAAAGCTTTTTAAAGTAAAATGGTAAACCTGTAATGTGTTTCATTCAACATGACGACTGGAGTGTCGTATTCAATCAAGTCTTTCTTGTCATTACAATTTCAACTAAATTTTCTTCCTGCCCGCGCTTTTCGCCTCTTCTCTCTCTTGTGACTGTTTTTTTTTTTTCTCTACGAAACTCTAATTAGATTTTGCGTTTTGCCTTTCCCACGTCGCTGGATCTTTTAGATTTTAAAGTAGCAACGAATTATGTTCGCGTCAACATTTTCTATTCTTTTCTGTTCTATTCCCATGATCATTATGTGGAGAATTTGCAGTGTAGTTAATCCTTGGACGAACAAATAATGACTTTTTAAAATATTTTTAGGAAAACAAACACAAATAATCTATACTATGAATCTGCTTTATTTAGAATTTATTTAGTACTAGCAGTATAGCCCGGCGTTGCTCGGGTGTAATGAAAGCATTAAAACTAATCCATTGTCCTGGAGCTCAGACTCAGCTTGAAGGATATTTGTGTGAAGTTTGGTGAGAATCGGCTAAAAATTGTGAATTTGTATAAAGGACATACAGACAGATAAACAGACACACACACACACACACACACACACACACACACACACACACACACACACACACACACACACACACACACAAACATCTTGCCTTTTATATATATATATATATATATATATATATTATCGATTTTCTGCACTATTGTAAGAACTGCAACCTTGAAACTTTTGAATATCGTTTCTTATGTCTTTGTCTATGAGTGTATCAAATTTGATTAAAATTGGACCACTCCTTTGATACCCGATTTTTTCGATTATCGAGATTCGATATTTATCGGGGGTACCTCGACACAAAACCTAGCTAAGAAGACTCGCAGACGCTTATAGTACAACTGTGTAAATTTTCAAGAAAATCGGTTCAGCCGATTTCATACACATACACAGAGACAAAGTTCCATTTATAAATAAGTTTAGATCCTCAGCGAAAACGCAACACCTATCGCTTAAGATGAATTTTTAATAATGAAAATCTTTATTGAAGCTTTTATTCTTTTTATTTATGTATCTATTTTATATTCATTTCATCCGAAGCAAAGCAGGACCACCACTGGTGCATAGGGGGTTACAGAAAAAAACCCAACAAAACAAAAAACAAAAAAAACAAACAAGGTACAGTGGATATCGAAGAAAAGATAAAAGAAGAATGGGAATCAAGGAGATAGAAGATGACAATTATCGTTGTATTTACACTGTTAGAGACTGTAGCTATCAGGCAGGCCCGCCAACAGAAGAGAGTTCCACAAACGGGAAGCGCGAGAAAAGAAGCTGTTAAAGTAGAAGTGTCGATTACATTTTACTATTTTGATGGTAAAAGAGTGGGATCTTGATTTCAATGTAGTCAGTCAGTTAAGTGTCATACGTGAAACACGCTTGGGCGATCATGTCTTTTTCGAAACATGACTGACTGGGCAGAAGATTATCCCGCAGTAGGTTGCCATTGCTTTCTGCAGTAAACTGGTTGTCGACCAAGGCTATAGAACCCAATCTGTCCTGCTATTTAACCCATAACTGGAGGGAAAAGACGGATTAATACCTTTCCCAAGGGTATTTGTGCGTAAGTGAATACAATGGATTCAACTGGAATTCGAACTCGGCTCCCCGGTTTCTCGTTCCGAGCCGATATCCACTGTACCACAAAGCACATCCGTCTTCAATGTAGTACCACGCGTAAATACATGCAAACAGGGAAATAGGGGAAAAAACTTGTCAGAACAGTTGCCATGAAAATAACCGTAGAAAAGACAGAGGGAAGCCACATCACATTGGTGAAAAAAGTCACTAAAGGCGGGCTACCAAGTCAGGATCGAATATATTGCAGGTCCTCGTTTGGATTTTGTCGAGAACCTCAAGAAGAATAGCAAGAGCACCTAACCAGATATAGCAACGGTATTCAATGCACCATCGAATAGGATATTTATAAATATGCAGAATGTATTATGATGTGAAAAACCTACTGGTTCGACACAATGACCCATCCTTCCTATCAGTAGATGCAGCTATAGATTCGATGTAGCCATTCCATTTGTGGTCGTTTGAGAGAGTGATGCCAAGGAGGCGCAGTGTGTTGCTTTTTAGGAGACTAGCATCATCCATTCTCATAGTAGATAGGAAAGTTTCTCTATAGTGGTTAAAGGAGACTAGCTTTTTTTGTAAACATTAAAGTTTACGAGACATTTCCTACCCTATTCAATCACAGATTAGAGGTCTTTTTGAAAGGCAAAAACCAGGGGTTTTTTGTCAGCCTTGGCAGATTTCCTATTGAATAAATATTGGGTGTTAAAAACTTAACATTTCCAAGAAAAAATATTATACTGTATTTAAAAAATTATTTAAGTTCATTGGAAGAAATTGTTTTTTGAAATTTCTAAAGTTTTCTAATTTAGCGCCATTTTTAGCAAAGTGTTATAAAAATGTAAATCTCTTTATTAAAAAATCTTTCAAAAATAAAAATTATTTTTCTAAAACTTTATTTTAAGAATATTAACTGATTTAAAGTATAATTGATCTAATTTAAAACAACTATTATTTCTTGTAAGTTTAAAATATTACAGCAATGTATTTTTCAATTCGACGGTAGCTTGTTTAGTTATGTCGACAGATTTTTAACACCTTTCTGACAACCGATGATGGATAGATTGTTATTTAATATTGTTCTACAGGGACTTTAACTATAATAGAAGTAATAGAGGAATATACAGCAAACATCTTTCAAATTCTCTGTAATCTTTAAAATTTAAGAAAATATTCTCTGTAATCTAATATTTCATTGAATTTTGGTTCTAAATTTACTATAGGTGTCGCTCATATTTTCTGACAGTGTTGTGTAAGAACGGCCATATCTATAAAATTCGTTACGCGCGAAAAACACACAAAAACAATTCAAAATACCTTTTTAAAATATTCGAGGTGTCAGATTGTAATAAGCTTTACGATATATGATTAGTAAATATAATTTTACTTAATAACAATCCTTTCTAAGAATCACAAAATTGAAACTGAATTTCAAAAGATTAAAACCTTTATAAATTATTTAATTGAAATAGTAAAAAAATGAAAACAAATCTTGTAGAAATTAATTTTTCATCGAATTTTGTTTTCTTTACACAATATTGTCTTTAATGTATATTATTCATAAAAGCAATTAAAGCTTTACTAATCAAATAACGTTTAAGTTTTATTGCGTTGTTGACTTTTCTATTTCGAAGTGGTGTAATGGTCAACAAGCTTGTCTTGTTAGATTCATAAAAGCAATTAGAGGTTTTCTAATCAAATAATGTTTTAGTTTTATTGCGTTGTTCACTTTTCTATTTCGAAGTGGTGTAATGGTTAACAAGCTTGTCTTGTTAGAATCATTACAATTGAGTAGTGAGTTCGATCCTCACTGGGTGCCCCATGCTTTCGGCCTTTTGTCACATCTAAGTTACATTTAGAAAATCTCTTTTTGGGAATCTTCGTGTGGTGTAAGGGCTAGAAAGCTTGTATCACTGGAATCTATTACAACAGAGTAGTGAATTTGATCCTCACTGGGTGCCTCTTACTTTCGGCCTTGTGCCACATTTAAGCGGCGCTTAGAAAATCATCTATTCAGAGCAGATGTGTGAGAAAAAGAGAGAGAGAGAGAGAGAGAGAGAGAGAGAAGGGATGAAGACGAAAAAATAGTCATGTTGGCTGGATAACACGAGGCAATGAGTGAAAGCTTGAAAGACGAAAATTTAAAGATATAAAAATTGTGATACATTCTCTTTATTGAAAAAAAGTAAAAGAGAAATAGAAAATACTTGCCCCTTTTTTTCTTTTTCGGATGTGAAATTTTTTTTTTATAGTAAGGTTTATTCTGTACAAAACCCGGCGGCCACTCGAGGTAGATAGTTACGTTAGGAATCAGTTTTTATGGATAGAAAAGAATGGTAACGGTTAAACCTAGACTTGTAAAGGTTAAGCTTATTTACCCTATTCCTCCACTGGAGCGAGATGTGACACAAGGTTTTTTTTAAAGTGGGGAACCCGGGCCTGTATGGACGGGCAAAGGAACAAACATTCTCCAGTACGCGCAACCGTCGGTTGCACTGGCTCCGGTGACTAGCACCTGGTCCACTCCTCTGCTGCAATGAGGTGGCGCGGCCGCGGAACACTGTTTCCCGAGACCAGGCATCTACTCAGTGTGATTTTTCTTAGATGCTTCTCTGTCCTCGGACAGAGCTACAACTGAGCCGCATTCATTGTTCGAGGACAGAGACGCAACTGAGAGATGGTTTTTGGTCCCTACAAAATGTTTCCCGAGACCAGGCATCTACTCAGTGTGATTTTTCTTAGATGCTTCTCTGTCCTCGGACAGAGCTACAACTGAGCCGCATTCATTGTTCGAGGACAGAGACGCAACTGAGAGATGGTTTTTGGTCCCTACCGGACACAAAATGTACCAGGTTAACATAGTAATGATCGGGGAATGATCGGGAAAACATCCTATTAGGAGTCACAGAGCAGTGATTCGCGAGAAGAAGCTTTTCGGGTGCAACTTACTTCTCACCGATGGAAAATGGGGGGAATGTGGATGGTTTGCTATAATGTGCGTGGTATGGCGGGTCCTATCCGTGAAGGTCAGGACTGATAGAAACAAAGAATGTAGTTCGCCCGAGCATTTTCCGTGAAAATAGCATAGAGTAGGGAGGGACTTGCCACATCGTGCCTGTGGAAGAGAGGTTGGATGGTTGAAAATAATTCATCACCCACAAAGACGCAGAGACGCTTTTGGACTAATTCGTATTTTTGTAACATTTGTAGGACAAGCTAAACTTCACCTAAAGGAAATTCAAACAAAAACCCACATCTTTTTAGCTAACAGAAAGAGATCGTATAACATTCAAAGGTGACAAATTGAATCAAGTGGATGATTTTTGTATATCTGGTATCATAGTTTAACCATCACAAAAAGATATAAATGTTAGTTTGAACAGCATGGACAGCACGATCGAAATTGTATAAGTCAATGAAAGTCAAAAAAGAAAAAATATGAAAGTTTTAAAAGTACAAGTAAAATCTTCTTGTTGTAGAGGAATATCATGTCCTACCCCGGAATGGGTATGGCCCGGTCTATAAAAGACTGACTGAAGTGAACTATAGAACCATTGTCATTAGACGAGAGTCAACGTCACTAGACGGAAGCATTCTTCACTAGACGGACGTATACATCCTAAACAAACACTTTGCTTATTTGATTGTTGTACCTGTTTACTATTCGTTGGTGTTCGTGTATTGTCTATTGGTTTATTGTACTGTGGTATAATAAATCTCTATTAATATATCTTCAGTGTTAAGAATTTTTCTTGCACTATTCTTTTCCTGTTTATCCCCTCCAGGGATATCACACTTCTCTGTCCTTTTATACGAATCAAAGAATTGGAAATCAAGTAAATCTCTGTCCCCACCCCACAAAAAAAAAGAAAAAAAAAAAGAAAATTGACAAAAAAAAAAAAAAAATAAAAAAAAAAACATTGTTGACACGTTCATTGTCAAAAGCTGCGTTAAATACCAACCGGAAACAAAACATTCCCAATGAAGAACTCTATGGCAACCAAACGAAAATTACGGACACAGTTTGTGACTACAGTTTAGTGGCCATTGTTGCAGATGTAAACACGACGTTGCGCATTGGTTTATAAATTGCTAGAAATGATCAAAAGGTAGACTAGCAAGAATCGCTATCGATCAACTCAGAGACGAAACCGGAATCAGAAAGGAATAAATGTGTATATCTATGGGTGAAGGAGTAGTTGGAAAGAAGTACTCAGAAGTGTTCGTTTGAGGTTGATCAAATAGATAGACAGAAAACACTTGGATAAAAACATGAACGGGAAATAAAGATTAGAAAGGATAAGGAAAAGAATGAGAACATACAGACTGTTGGGACGCCCGTGCCTATTCGGCTATAATGGACTATTCCATTACTATGTAATGTAATGGCGGCATCTACGTGAGGGGGAGTGTGCCGAGCAACCG
This sequence comes from Ascarosepion bandense, assembly GCA_037127315.1. Taxonomy (NCBI): domain Eukaryota; kingdom Metazoa; phylum Mollusca; class Cephalopoda; order Sepiida; family Sepiidae; genus Ascarosepion; species Ascarosepion bandense. The sequence goes on from JBBBDQ010000950.1 coordinate 2,729,278, forward strand.
ATCGACAAGTCAGTCGTAGACTTCCGGTGACGACCCGGAAGTACCCATTGCTCATACTATGTCTTACGACGATTGAGACGATTAACCTTTATTCTTGTATTGGATACTAATAACCTTTGTAAATACTATTTTCACGGAATACAACAATTAACCTATTCCTGTTGTTGAGTTATTTATTCTTACTCACGACATAACACAGACGAAGTGAAAGAGAAAAGCCCAAGAATGAGATAAGGGATGATCTTAATATACAAGAAGAAAAAAAGGAAAAATATGCAAAATATTAACAAGATTGGTTAAAGATATGAAAGCGCCCAAACTAACACCATTAAATATAGATCATATTACAAAATTAAGCAAAAAATTGTATGAAAACTGATTTTCAAACAGTAATCTTTAGTCATGAATGTAGAGCTACATCGGATGAATCTAATGATTTTTAGAGATTAGGTTCTTCATATAGATAGTTGCCCAATACGACTTGGAAAACAATGATGAATATGGAATGACTTTTTAGGCTAGAAGTGTAAGCAGTAAAATCAGAGACTTTTAAAATTTGGCACTGGTAACAAGATAAATGTGCGTTGTGGATATCGACTCCGAACGACAAATCGGGGAGGAATTCAACTGGAATTCGAACTCGGTTGCCCGATTTGTCGTTCCGAGTCGATATCCACTGCACCACAACGACCATCCTGTAGTATTTACAGATCTATCTAAACTTATTTATAAATAGAACATTGTCTCTGTGTATGTGTGTGTGTCTGTGTGTGTATCCGTTACCTATAGACTCCGAAACGGCTGAACCGATTTTCTTGAAAATTTACACAGTTGTACTATAAGCGTCTGCGAGTGTTCTTATCTAGGTTTTGTGTCGAGGTACCCCCGATAAATATCGAATATCGATAATCGAAAAAATCGGGTTATAGAAGGAGTAGTCCGATTGTAATCAAATTTGATACACTCATAGACAAAGACATAAGAAACGATATTCAGAAGTTTCAAGGTTGTAGTTCTTACAATAGTGCAGAAAATCGATAATATATATATATATATATAAAAGGCAAGATGTTTGTGTGTGTGTCTGTTTATCTGTCTGTATGTCCTTTATACAAATCCACAATTTTTAGCCGATTCTCACCAAACTTCACACAAATATTCTTTAGGCTACGTCTAAACTCCAGGACCATGGATTAGTTTTAAAGCTTTCATTACACCCGAGCAAAGCCGGGTTATACTGCTAGTTCACTATTGAAGATGTGAAGAAATGAAGAAAACTTTACACTTTTAAAAATGGTCATTGCGTTTTGATGGTAAATGAATTGATGGCCAAGAACTCTTCAAAAGAAGTTAGAAGATTTACATCTACCAAATGGAAACGCAGATACTGTTGTCAAAGAAATAACTGCTGTTCTGGATGAATACCATTTATGGGAGAGCATAAAAATGATTTTTGTGAAAACTACGGATGTGAACACTGGAAGCAGGAATAGTATATCATTCAGTTTATTGTACACTTAACCAAGAAAAATATTTCAAAGATAATAATGGAATAAGACGGAATAGATCCCAAACCTTCTAGATATTGATCCAACAGATAATTCGAGTTTCATCATTCTAAGAGATTAAATGAGAATGGCAAATTGTATTCAGGCAGAGATCTTTGATTTGGTTTGGTGTTTTTAATTTAATCTCTATGGGTTATTTAATGCCGAAATCTAAATATTTCGTACGTATATTTATGACGTCTACTACATAAATTTTGAATGCAATTTAATATCTTCAGCTACAGATATTTTGTACATAATTTTAGGCTTTCAGGGTAAATGCGTATGTTTTATAGATATATAGTTTGAAATTATTTGTTTGAACATTATTTTTGATCAATACTAGCATTTAAGTAGATATTCTGTTTATAATCAAACAGTATATATATTTATTTCTACCGGCCTGATTATTTACGATGAGTTTTTGTTACGAAAATGTGTCATTGGGCAGGATTCGAACATGCGACCCCTATCAACATAGGAGAAGCCACCAATTGATCTGACGCGTCTTAAATCTCTCGACCAAGAATCACCAACAGTCTAAATGAAGTCAAATCAAGCTTCTATAACACAATTTTCGATTCACGTAAATATTCATCTCTGCACTTTTGATAGGTGTCGAATGGCACACATTTTCGTAAAAAAAATTATTGTAAATAATCAGGCCGGTAGAAATAAATACATAAATACTTTTTTTTTTTTTAATCATATCACCCCGGGCAAGGCGGTAAGGCCACCGGTGTGCAGGGGGCTACGTAAGAGTGAAAAGATTGGAAAAGAGAAAGCCGGAAGCCACATCCTAAACAGGGAACAAGGGATGAGCCTCTACACCTACACTATAGACGTGGGTGGAGTGTGAACCGGGCGATAGTTCAGTTTATCTACTCCAATTGAAAATAAATAAATAAATAAATAAATCAGGAAAAGTGAAAAGATTGGAAGGGAGAAAGCCGGAAACCACATCCTAAACAGAGAACAAGGGATGAGCCTCTACACCTGTTCAAAGACGTGGGTGGAGTGTGAACCGGGTGATAGTTCAGTCTATCTACTCCAATTAATACTGTTTGATTATAAACAGAATATCTACCTAATTACGAGTATCGATCAGAAACAATGTTCAAACAAATTTCAAATTGTCGGTTGTTTATAACCATTTCGTTAATCTTCGTTAGATATATAGTTTGTAGATTATCTATTGTAGGTGTTATATGTTTTGGTATAAACCTATTTCTTTAAGGTAGGGCATTATGTTAACGGTTTTAGTATTTTTAAACAGTTTCCATTGTAGCATTTGTGTCATATTGGGACCCTCAATAGTGGGGTATTTCCACCTCTGCAGAGGAGCAGTCGGCCCTTTCTACAGCCCAAGCTAACGTGGTGAGGGGAGGGGAAGATATTTGTAAATCAATAAAGCGTTTGCATGCATTGTTAAAGAAGAAAGGTTCATAAAGTTAATGCTTAAAAATTGATGAAAGTAACTATATGGGTGACAACTTGGGAATACCAGGTGCTGGAAGCTTGAATGTTTGGCTGATGTAATGGAGAATTTTTTTTTTTTTTTTTTTTTTTTTTTTAATCATTTCACCCCGAGCAAGGCAGAAACGCCACTGATGTGCAGGGGGTTACATAAGTGTAGAAAGATTAATTAGAAAAGAGTGAGGAGTACAAGCTAGTTAGAAAGGAACAATAGAAAACTGAGAAAGCAGGTGCAATGACAGGTACATGGGCGGAGAGAAAGGGAAGCTTATACAGGGGAGGGGAGAGAGAGCTAGAGGCCAGTGGTTAGTAGGTGAGTATTAACTTTGCTTTTAAATTTCTGGAGGTCGTAGCCGTCAGGAAAGCAAGAATACGGGAGTGAGTTCCACAGGCGGGAAGTGCGAGAGAGGAAGCTGCAGGAGTAGAATTGTCGTCTGCGTTTGGCTAACCTGACTGTGAATGGGTGGGACCCAGTTGCCAGTCTGGTTGAACGGGTAAACACCTGTTGAGGAGGCATCAGTGACTTAAGCTCATCCGAGCAGAAGCCATGAAAGTATTTATAGAAGAGACAGAGGGAGGCCACATTTCGACGATGGGAAAGTGGCTGCAGACGAGTCGCCAGATCAGTACCTATCACATTACAGACTCTCCTTTGGAGCTTGTCAAGAACACTGAGGAGAACGGCAGGGGCACCTGACCATAAATGGCAGCAGTACTCCATGCACGGACGGATGGTTGACTTGTATATATGCAGGATGGATTCAGGTGGAAAAAACATCCTGGATCGACATAGTGACCCAATCTTCTTAGCAGTAGATTTTGCTATGGATTCAATATAGTGCTTCCATTTGAGGTCTGAGGACAGGGTAAGTCCGAGGAGGCGTAGTGTATTACTCTCCGGGAGAATCATCTGGTCCATGCTTATGGGAGGCAGAAGAGGTTGCCTGTAATGGTTGACAGACAACAGCTTGGTCTTAGAGGAATTAAAGTTGACAAGCCACTTCTTGCCCCAGTTCACCACAGAGTGTAGATCCCGCTCAAGGTCAGCAGCGAGATTATGTCTGTCCGCCACGACAGGTTTCTTACTGGAGCGGGAGTATATTGTAGTGTCATCTGCGTAGATGCCTACTTGGGACCTGATCTCATCTGGGAGGTCGTTGATGAAAATAAGGAAGAGCGTTGGGCCCAGGATAGAGCCTTGTGGGACACCAGCATTCGTGCTGTAGGACGAAGAGGCACGCCCATTCAGAACGACCTATTCAGAACGACCTTCAATGATTCAGAATTGTTAAACGGAGGGCAATGTTCCAATTCCCGTTAGGTTCGTTGTATTCAATTACGCGCAAATACGTTTGAAAAATCCAGTTATCCACCGGCTATGGGTTATTTAGTAAGGCTTGTATCAGTAAACTATTATTTTCTTCAAAAAATTCTTGCGATTTAAAAGTATTTTCTGCCAAGGGTTGATAACCTGTAAAAAATGAAACACCGATGAGCTGCACATACATGTGTTTTAGATTTATTTAACTTCTCTAGAATACAAACGTATAGAAACCATATTAAACACAGTGAGGGATCATCTTATATATTGATTATAATAAAGAATCAATCCTTCATTTTGCATTTACATTCCAAAGTTTTTGTTTTTCGGAGTCTGGTTAGGTATGAATCCACCTCGTCTTCCTTCCAGATATGGGTTAATTAGTTAGATTTTTATCACGAAACCATTATTAAAAAAACGTAAGTCTAAGGATAGCAACCCGAGAAACAACTGCATTTTTGTAAAAAGATGTATAAGTGTGGCCATTCCATTTCATTTCACGATTTAATTAAGAAAGATTAAATCAGTTCAAAAATTTATCCAGAGAGACCAAAACCTCTCAACTTGTGAAGAGTATCAACATGCCAATCCCTATCAATTGCTTTTGAGATATCCAAAGCAACAGTCCGTGCTTCACCGTTCTTATCTAAAGTTTGATAGACTCTTTCAGCAATAATTAATAATTAATACAAAATTAACAATTAATAGATCAGCAGAAGCGAAAGCTAAAGCCATATAATATGATAGAAGACCCTGCGATGTGATATGCTTAACGAATTCAAAGTTAATTAGAATTACTAGTACATTTCTAAAAAGAAAAAGGAGGCGAAAGGGCCGATACTTAGAAGGATCAGATGGTTCGCCTGAGTTTTTAAACACGATCCACAGAACAGGATTTCCAACAAGCAGAAAAGCAAGAAGAACCAATTATATATATATATATATATATATATATATATATATATATATATATATATATTTGTGTGTGTATGTGCGTGTTTACTTATCCATACCCTCTGTAAAATCTGGTATGAAAATAAAATAAAAATTCTAACATTAAAGATTTTAAAAGTTATCTGGTATTATATTTTACAAAAAATACAATACTAATTATACATTTCTACTTATAGCCCATAAATAACCACTGACCTCAAAATAGAATCAGTCAGTAACTTAAGTGCCATACGTGATACACGTTCGGGCGATCATGTCTCTAAAGAGGCTACTGGGTTTGAAAGAGAATGAGAAAACTTTATAAGGAACCGGAAACGCAATCTTAAACAGGGAACAATAGATAAACTTCTACTCTCTTTCAGACGACCTGGAGGAGTATGAACTGCACTTATTGACAAAAATAAAAAATAAATAATAAAGAAAAAATTCAGAGTTCAGGCGGAGTTGTCATAAGCATAGAGTTGAAGTATACTTTAGAAGGGACCAGAACCCCAATCCTAAACAGAGAACAAGAGATACACTTTTATTCCTATTCCAGCGGGGAGAAGTCTGAAGTGAACGATAGGTGAACTCATCTTTTCCTATTAATTGCTGTTTTCTTGATGTTATCGTGGTATTTCGATTTGCTCCGAATTTCGGCACATAGACTATGCTGTCTCGCTTTGTTAATTTGGCTTCTAATGCTCCGGAGATATTGGTTTCATAGATCATTAACTAATTTTTGGCGGACCTGAAGGAGACTACCACCACATTTTAATTTGTTTTTCTTTTTCTTTTTTTTTTTTTTACTTTTTTCAGTGCAATCTTATCGATTACACCTTAAACTTTCCGATTGACAAAAAAAAAAAAAAAAATGGAAAAATTTCAATATTTCAACAATTTTAGAGGAGGGGCTCAGTTTTTCATACAACGTTCTAGTAAATCGATCCTCCATTTTGGAACCACTCGCCGGTACGACATTACCACCACCTGTAAATTGATTGATTATCCATTTGTTTTTACTTTTTTCCAGTGCAGTCTTAGAGATTAAACTTTAAACTTTCCGATTGACAAAAAAATTTGTAAAAAGTTCAATATTTAAACATTTTTTTTGGTGGGTGCGGGCTTAGTTTTTCATACAATCTTATATAGTAAGTCGATCCTGTACAATGAACTTTTTTGCTTGCGCATATTCAACAACTGAATCCTTTGCGAAATTTTTGAATAAAGCCATTCTTGGGATTTCCAAGGAGGATACCATCGTAAGAACTGAAGAAAACTTGAAAAAGATAAAAACAAGAGCAACAACTCGTCCCCAAAAAATACAAAACAAAGCGACCCCAACGCGAGTGGTTCCAAAATGGAGGATCGATTTACTATAACGTTGTATGAGAAACTAAAATTGTTTAAATATTGAAATTTTTCCAAATTTGTTTAATAATCGAAAACTTTATGTAATAGCCGATAAGACTGCGCTGAAAAATAAAAAAATAAAAATGAAAACAACAAATTTAAAGGTGGTGGTAGTCTCCTTCAGGTCCGCCGAATTTTTTAATTTTCTTTATGAAGAATTCATTCTTCAATTTTTCTTCCTCTTCTGTTTTTTCTTTGTTCTTGCACTAATATTTTCAAATGAGGATTTTTCGTTTTATGCCTGTATCTTGGTAAATGGTCTCACGTGCTTCGACTGAAGAAGATACAATTACATTATTTAATTCCTCTGTTTCTGTTTTTTGACAAGATCCAGGGACATCAAATTTACCACAGAATTCCACTCTTTTCATTTTGATTTTTAAATGGTTTCGATGCTGTATTCCACTTTTTCTTGGTTTATGTGAGCAGAAGCGAGATATTTTGTTGGCTGGATTTGTTACAAAAAATCTGTGATCAGATTCAATGTAGGAGTTATATGCTTAAAAAATTGCCTAAGTCAAGAGCTTGAGATGTAGAACTCAATAATATTTCTGGTTATGCCATCTGGGCTATGCCTTGTGATAGATCATGGCATAGTCCAGTGGTTCTCAACCGGTATCCATATGAAACTTGGAGATTCATGCAGCATCACTAGGGATCGAAACAAAAAAAAATAGCAAAATTTTTTTTTTTTAATCATCTCACCCCAAGCAAGGCATTCCACTGCCACTATTGCGCATGGGGCTACATAGGGGAAGGTAAAGAGAAGGAATGGTTAGACATAGGGAATGTCAGGAGGAAGGTGACAGATGAGTAAGGATACCGAGGATGAGGGTTGGGCAGATGGGAAGAGTGTTTGATAGAATGGGAGCAGGTTAGTGTGTTAGGAGTTGTCTATTGACCTTACATTTAAACTCCTGGAGATTGTAGCCGTCGGGGATGCAATCGTGTAGAAGGGAATTTCACAGTCGGGAAGTGCGAGGAAAGAAACTGTTGGAGTAGAAGTTGCAGTTGCATTTTATCGGTTTCACTGTAAAAGGGTGGGATCTAGTTGCTAATCTAGTATCTCGTGCAAATTCGTATTTAGGGGGCACCAGTGATCTAAGTTCATTGGAGCAGAAGCCGTGAAAGTATTTATAGAAGAGACACAGGGAAGCCACGTCGCGCCGGTGGGAGAGAGACTGCAGGTGGTCTACCAAGTCGGTATCTATCACATTACAGACCCTCTTCTGAACCTTATCGAGAAGCCCGAGGAGAATAACAGGGGCACCCGACCAGATATGGCAGCAGTATTCAATGCACGGGTGGATGGTAGATTTATATATGTGCAGGATAGATTTAGACGGAAAAAACTTCCGGGCTCTACACAGAGAACCGACTTTCATAGCAGCGGATTTAGCAATGGATTCGATATAGTCATTCCATTTGAGATCCGCTGAAAGTGTGAGACCAAGGAGGCGTAGTGTTTTACTCTCTGGGAGGCAAGCCTGGTCCATGCTAATGGGAGGTAGGTGAGATTGTCGATGATGGTTAATTGAGAGTAGCTTCGTTTTAGAAGCATTAATGTTTACTAGCCATTCCAATATGGATTGGAGGTCTTTTTCAATCTCGGCTGCGAGGTTAGTTTTGACGCCTACACCAGATTTTTGTAGGAGGCGAGAGTAAATTGTGGTGTCATCGGCGTACAAACCTACTTGGGCTCTTATGGAATCAGGGAGATCATTAATGTATATCAGGAAGAGTGTAGGACCTAAGATGGAGCCTTGGGAGACACCTGCGTTTGTATGGTAGTTCTGGGAGGCATGTCCGTTTAATACCACCTTCATTGTGCGGTTAGAGAGGAATGACTGGATTAGTTGAAACAAATGTCCAGTTATACCATAGCTCCGCAGTTTACATAGAAGGCCAGCATGCCAAACTCTGTCGAAAGCCTTAGATATATCCAATGCAATGGTTCGGGCTTCGCCATTCCTGTCGAGTGCCTGGTATATGTACTCGGTGATGGTCGTTAACATATCAGCAGTAGACCTGGTGAAGCGGAAATCATATTGCTTGTCCGAGAGGAGCTTGTGTGCTGTGAGATGCTGAACCACCTCGGCGTTGATAATGGCTTCGAACACTTTGCCAAAGATCGGAAGAAGGCTGATAGGGCGGTAATTTGCAGGGTCAGAGGGTTCTCCAGTGTTTTTAATTATAGGAACTACAGAGGAAGATTTCCAACAGGCAGGAAAGCAGGAAGCAGATAGGCAGAGGTTGTAGAGCTTAGAAAGGACAGAGGAGAGTTCAGGGATTACGAGGGATCCAAACAAAAAATGGCAAATTTAGTGATCCATAGATATTCATTCTTCTGAACTGTTGTTACAACTGATAATTGGAATTTCTAAAGTAATCTACGCCAGCCTCTCTATTATCATAAAAAGTATTGTGTACATATGTACTTGTACATATATAAAATATAGCGAGGCAGCGTCGGCTCAATTTATTAGAGAGACAATAGAGAGGCAGCGTCGGCTCAGTTCATTCTCTTTACTATCAGTTATTAAACTTTATTACCAGTTATGAAAGCTCTTACCGCGTGTTTGCACTTTAACAGTGCCTTAATATTTAATGTTTTTGCAATAATTTTGTCGTCGAGTAATGAAGAATATATATATATATATATATATATATATATATATATATATATATATACACACACACACATTTCCACACACACACGCGCGCGCGCACACACACACACACACATATATTCATATATATAAATGAATATGAACGAAGAAAATAATTGCAACGTTCAAAACATTAATTTAAAACAATGTTTAATATAAAAATAGAGCAATGAATATTTATTATTAATTATTACGTTAGAAGATGTGCAAACTACAAGCTACTACAAAATTGTACATTTTGTTTAGACATTGAAAGGACAATGAGGTAGTTAACAATGATGGTAATAAGCGTTTTATTTTTAAAAATTCTTTTGAGAACGACACTTCCCTTTATTGCTGGAATTTGTTTTCGTACGAGATAAAAACATATTAAAAAAAGGGGAAAGAAAGAGAGGAGTAAAGATCAGAAAAGAAGATGAGAAATCAAGAAAAGGAAAAAAAGAGGAAAAGGAAAGATACAGAAGAAATAGAAAGTAAAGAGGAAAATAAGCGAGAAAATGTAGAGAGTGAAGAACCAATGGAAATGCTTAAGAGAGAGAACTTTAAAATTTTGGCCGAAAGTGAATTGCAGATAGATAGTGACATTGGTTGCAGTGTTTGGCTCAAATCTTTTGGCATATTTTGAAAAAAAGAATTGTACTTCTATAAAGAAAGAGGAAAAGAAAAGATACAGAAGAAGTACAAAGTGAATAGGAAAATAAAAAAAAAAGGAAAAGAACGAGACAATGTAGAGAGGGAAGAAAAGGAAGTAACAATGGAAACGTCCAAGAGAGAGAAATTTAAGATTTTGCCCGGAAGTTAAATGTAGACAGATATAGACATTGGTTACAATGTTGGAAATTAAATAATTAAAAAAAAAATAATGAAATCACATGCACAAACCGAAAAATTATTCATAAAACGTAAAATATAGGATATAAAACAAAAACCAACACGAAGATATAAATTCATTAAACTTAATATAACAAATTGGAAAGATAAAATAAAATAAATTTAAGCTTAAATTTAAAATAAAAATAAAATAAAAATGAAATAATATAATATAATATAATATAAAAAAAGAAACATGAAATAAGAAACAATATATATATATATATATATATATATATATATCTTCTAGACATATGCTATTAAATATAAGAGACATTGAATGTCTATTATGTTTAATCATGAGCCGTTCTAAACGTCGTATTTTTGCTTTAATTTCAGTTGTAAATAAAGACAAAAATTCTCGAACATTTGGATAATTATTTATTGGTTTTCTTCTAAGCTTTCGGCTCACAGTAGCCATCTTCAGAGAGGTTGTTTAAACTGAAATATTATAAAATCCACCATCACCGACGATATTATTTTGTGTTGACATAAAACTCCGCTTGGCAACGGCAATAGTTACTAAAAATAATAAATGCAGTTCTTAAGTTTGCGATGCGGTTTTATGACGTCACACCGCGGGATAGCGCGAAATGACAACAAAACCATCTAGTCAAATGCAATGTAATATGTTATTTCCTGTTTTAAAGTTGATTTTATTGAGTGTTGGTTGTTTTGATTTGATGTACATGGCCTCCAATATCTGCAGGTTCCTCTTACTGTGTGTATGAGTAAGGATCACCGTATTGTTGACCAAAATCTATCTGATATTACCTACATGTTTATGTTTTTTATATGTATGTATGTATTTCTTCTGTAACGGTCAGAGGTTTGGATTATTAATTTTTCTTATCAGTTAATGTAAAATGATGACTAAATGTAATAGTAAGTACATGACTATATATGTTACAGTGATTTTAGACGGCATATCGATATAAATATTTTGCCGTCATTTTTGATGGCACGGGCCTACCCATTTTAAAATGAAAAGAAATAGAAAAACAATTCTAACACTAGCAGAAAACGAGATCAAGCGATCTAAGTTAGCGTCTCTTTACTGAATGTTTGATTGTAAAAAATTAAATGCTTTAATATGAATTATTTACTAGAGTATATAAATGTTCTATAGAATTTAATTGTTAAATATAGGTTTATTTTCATTAAATTAATTTTACCTCACAAAATAAAGCATATACATTTACTATTTTTATAATATTCCTAAATTTATATATTAGTTAAAAATAAATAAGCTTTTTTCCTCGATTGGTTATAGGGGTTCATAAAAAAATAAAAAAAATAAATAAAAGTAAAAGTTTTCCATGAATAAAAAAAAATGGTTGATAATTACTGGGATAGTCGAACCATGTATTTAGGATGGAATCTCTTTTTTGAATATTAAAAAATGAACAAGAATTCTCCATTGCTGTTTGATTCTTCTGCTTTAGAGGGTGACGTCTTATCATTAAAGAAGCAGTGGCGTTTGAAAATTCTAGCGGTAGCATTAAAATCCCCATTAATGTATCGATTTACATTGGCTAACTCTTTGTAGAGGTTCTCTTTGCTGGAATTAACACTTCTTTCAACCGGGACATAAGCTGATAACACTAGGATTTTGCAGCCACGAATAACTATGTTAGCAGCTATCAGTCTTTCTGACTGTTACAGAAGAAAAGCTTCGAGCAACAAGAGCGATAACGTCTAGAAGTTTAGAAGGTTAGAAAAAATGAAAAGACTTCTTGAAAATCCAGGTGTCTTATTTATTTATCTCTAAAAACTTTTAATTACATATAACTGATTTCGCTAATACGGAGAACATTTTCACACATTAAAAGCTTTGAAGAAATGTTATATTAAAGACGATATTATTAAATTTTGTTATCGACATTTTTAATATGTGATCATATTCAGTCATAAAATTAAGTCTCTCTTTCCATTTGAAAATTAAGTCTCTCTTTCTATTTCAAAATAAATTCATCATCAAGCATCATCTTCCGTTTTCCTGAAACCCGTTCTTTTATTGTTCTTGCACTAACGTCTTACTCATTTTCTTACACTTTCAGTAGCCTCTTCCATCTTAGTGTCTTTATTGCCTTACTTCGGGTAAAGTGAATATAACAAAAACAAAACCAGGCCGATGTAGATTATTTTTTTTTCATAATCATTTCATCGCAAGCAAAGCAGAAATGCCACTGGTGACATGAGAATAAAAAAAGTACAGGGGATGTCAAAGAAAAGATAAGAGATGGATGAGAATCAAGCAGATAAAAGATGGCAAGTGATAGAAAGGGGCGTAAGACAAGGATGTGTCGTTTCACCGGATCTATTCAACTTGTACAGCGAGACTATTCTGAGGACTCTAGATGTTATGCCAGGATTTGTCATCGGAGGCCACAACTTAAACAACATAAGGTACACAGATGATACAGTGCTGATAGCAGAAACAGAAAGGAAACTACTAAACCTCCTACAGAAGGTAGCTGAAGAGAGTGATAAGAAAGGACTGCAAATAAACTACAAGAAAACCGAATGCATGGTCATCAGTAAAAAGAGGATCCCAAAATGCTAATTACCGACTGAAGATACTAAAATGAAGCAGTTACAGATATTTGAATACCTGGGAAGTGTTCTAACAGAAGACAAAAAGTAGAACACTGAGATCCGAAAGCGAATTGACATGGCCAAGGATGCATTTCAGAAGATCTCCTACAGAAGGTAGCTGAAGAGAGTGACAAAAAAGAACAGCAAATAAACTGCAAGAAAACCGAATTCATGGTCATCAGCAAAAAGAGCAGCCCAAAATGCCAACTACAGGTGAGGGACACTAAAATCAAGCAGGTATAAAAATCTAAATACCTGGGAAGTGTTCTAACAGAAGACGGAAAGTGCGACACAGAGTTCCGAAGGGGAATTGTCACGGCGAAGAAAGCATTCCAGAAGTTGAGTAAAGTATTAAGAAACAGGACAATTTCGCTAGAAACAAAGAAAGGAGTACTGGATTGTTATGTGATGTCGGTTCTTCAATATGGCAGTGAATGTTGGGCAATATCTTCGAAGATGAAGGAAAACTTGAAGCAGCTGAAATGTGGTTCTACTGAAGAATACTTTGCATATCATGGATCAAGCATGTGAGCAATGATGAGGTTTTGGAAATGATGGAAACGAAAAGGAAATTAATACTGAGCATCAGGAAGAGATAACTAGATTTCCTGGGACATGCAATGAGGAAAGAGGGCCTGGAGAACCTGATATTAACAGGCCAGATAGAGGGAAAAAGAAACAGGGAGAAAGCAGCGGATAACATATTTGAAGGACCTAATCAGGTGGATGATGGAACGAGTGTTGCATGGTTTAACTAGAGAAGACGTGCTAAGAGCAACCAGGGATAGGGAGACGCGGAAAGCCATGATCGCATACGTCCTGGAAGGACAGGCCACATAGAAGAAGAAGCTATCAGGGAAGCATGCAAATGGATGTTCCACAAACGAAAGTACGAGAAAAGGAACTATTAAAGTAAAAGATGCGTTTACATTTAACTAGTTCGACGGCAAAAGAATGGGACCTTATTCTTCGTTAATTTCCGTAACATGTTTACATTTGTTGACATTGCGATACATTTCAGAGCAGATATGGTTGTTGCGATGAATTGAAAATTGTGTTATATAGATTGGATTGGAACCTCGTTAAGTCTAGAGGTCATTTGCGGTCAATGGTCTAAGACGTTTCCAGATCAAATGGTAGCTTCCCCTATGTGGATAGGGGGTTACAGGTTCGAATTCTGCCGAATGACACACATTTTCGTAATAAAAATTTGTCGTAAGTAAACAATCAGGCCAGTAGATATAAATACATAATACTGTTTAATTCAAAAACAGAATATCTACTTAAATATGAGTATCGATCAAAAATAATTTTCATATAGAGAGGGCGGATGCAGTTTAGTGAGATAGGAGATAACTGTACATTTAAATTATTCGAGATTGTAACTGTCGGGGAAGCAAGCAAACGGAAGGGAATTCCAAAGGCGGAAAGTGCGAGAAAAGAAGCTACTGGAGTAGAATTTGCGTTTACATTTTATTAGTTTCACAGTAAAAGGTTGGGACCTAGTTGCTAATCTTGTGGCTCGAGTAAATTCATATATAGAGGGCACCAGGGAGCTAAGTTTATCAGAGCAGAAGCCGTGAAAGTATTTGTAGAAGAGACACAGGGAAACCACATTGTGCTGGTGAGAAAGTGACTGTATCTGAGCTGTCAAGGCGGGATCGATCATATTACAGATTCTCCATTGGATTTTGTCAAGGACACCTAGGTGGATAGCAGGGACACTCGAACAGATATAGCAGTAGTGTATATGTGTATAGGTACACGTGTGCATGTGTGTGTGTGCTGTATTTATGACGACTCATTCAATCCAATTATCACACTTAATATATGAATTCTTTCTCCCTTTCTCTTTATGACCCTAACAAGATAAGAGATTTCCATTCTTCCTCAAATGATTTAGTTTCCCATTTTTTGAAAGTTTTTTGAATGTTCTGAGGAAATTCGACCAAATGAATCATGATCTGAATAGATGGGTTTATACACCATACGAATTGACATGACCAAGGATGCATTTCAGAAGTTCTCCTACAGAAGGTAGCTGAAGAGAGTGACAAAAAAGAACAATATAAACGTCGGAATAAATTATAGTTTATAACCACTTTAGATGATGTGTTGTGTTTTCCTTTACACACACACACACACACACACACACACACACACACACACACACACAACTCTTAATAGTTTATTTCATTTTTACGGCTTATCAAATTATGCGGGTTATTTGAAGCTGATGGTCTTAATAGCCGTAATAATTATTAGTTTAATTCTTTTCACAATCTCAAATTGCGATCCCACAAACAGAAGACTTAAGATGAAAAAGAAAAAAGAAATCTACTATATAATGACACTCGTCTTCCTATTTATCCAAATTCAACCGGCGCGATAATCACCTAGAACTTAATTAGGGCGATGACGATTAAAGTTAATCGGCTGCAGTATAACGTGACATAATTCTGTATTTAAGCATTGAATCAAGGTTTTCAAAGTCAACCCAAAATGCGTATCCATTATACAGCGAAGTTATCAAAATTTAATATCGAATTCTCACTCAAGAATGTCATTTCAACGCAACAAGAAAACGCAGCTCAATTAAAACGCTGATTCCTGAATTAGATGATATAGTAATTGTGAGTTCAATTCTTGCGATGGTTAGTATTGCATTAAACTCAGCGGAAACAAAACGAGCAAACTACAAAAATAGATTGTTTGGGCTTGGTGTCCGAACAATCTATCTCCAAATTTTAAAAAAGTTTTCAGTTCGAAGGTTATCAAGATCAGTAGACACCAGAAGAAAATCCGAAAAGCACGACAGCCGAAATGTTTTGACAATATTAACATAAATGAAAAAAAATTGTCCGAATATGAGCTAGCGAATAATTTGACCCCTGATTATTAACAACCATGAAACAAAAGTCAGAAAGAAACAAAACTATTTTGTGAGATTAAAATTTGTATTGTTTGATTTTTACATAAAGAAAACGAATTTTATTTCCGGGTAATTTGTTTTTAGAACATTGTAATTAACAAAAGTCAGTCAGAAAAGATGATCTGAAATTAACGAGGAAATACATATACAATCACTAGTGCCGCTAACGATAAGATTCGAAATTTAATTTGTTCAGATATTCCTTTGTTGTTTCCAAGTACCAATTAGCCTAATTGTTCCGAACAATTTAAAAGAGAACTCATTTTGTAAACTACAGCCTTCTATTATAATAGTTTTTTACATTTCTGGGCGTCCGTTATAGACGAATATGATTTAATTGCATAGGAAAGGCTTTTTTAAATAATATATATTAGAGTATTTTATATCTAAGTGTATTTTAGCTCAAATAAATATCGAATAAAGCCTAATCACGGGGTTTATTTAAAAGAAAAGACTGTAGCTTGCATGACATTTTATGTAGATTACACTTCCGTGATTAAAGTATCTTATTGGAGACAAAAGCAGGAAGAAAGAGATAGCAACTCACCTTTCGAGTCGGCATGAATGGTTGGTAAAACAGGGACAAGAAGCGATGGTAAGGAGTCAAAGTTAACTTAGAGTAGCAAAAGATAGGAAGTTGTGGAGAGCCATTATCGCTCACGTCTAGAAGAAAGACGGTACATAAAAGAATAAAACTGTAAATAAAGAGTCGAAAATTTGAATTATTTGGAATGAAAGATCTGACGGAACCTCCGAGGAATCCATCATAAAAATTCGGGATGTGTGTGTGTGTGTGTGTGTGTGTGTGTGTGTGTGTGTGTGTGTAAAGGAAAACACAACACATCATCTAAAGTGGTTATAAACTATAATTTATTCCGACGTTTATATTGTTCTTTTTTTGTCACTCTCTTCAGCTACCTTCTGTAGGAGATCTTCTGAAATGCATCCTTGGCCATGTCAATTCGTATGGTGTATAAACCCATCTATTCAGATCATGATTCATTTGGTCGAATTTCCTCAGAACATTCAAAAAACTTTCAAAAAATGGGAAACCAAATCATTTGATGAAGAATGGAAATGGATGAATATTAAATACTTCAAATGCATCGGTGTATGGATAAGTTATAACAAATTTAGTATGGGAGATAAAGAAATTGAAAATGAAATAGGTTGCACCAAAGGTAGTTTCACGCAACACCGAAGAGTGTTGCCAGACCAAAACATTAATCTGAAAATTCGATTAAAATACCCTCCTCATTTCTAGACTTCCATCTGAAGGTCATGCTTGGCGCCAAACCCGCTCATAAATATCTAAACTGACAACCCTGTACAATCCCTTTTTCTGATTAATGATTAAAAATGATTTTGAGCAAGTGAAACCTGTGGATCTTAGCAAATACTATCCTTCTTCGAACCTTGTAGATTGGCGCTGCAGGATAAGTCAATCAGAAGCCATATGTGATACACGTTTCGGGTGATCGTCTCTCGAAAAAGACTGGATAAAAAATTACCCCACAGTAGGTTGCTATTGCTTTCTGTGGTAGACTGGTTGACAGACAAGGCTATAGAACCCAATTTGTCATATTATTTAACCCATAACTGGAGGAAAGAGACGGATTAATATCTTTCCCAAGGGGATCTGTGCGTAAGTGAAAGCAAGGAATTCGACTAAAATTTGAACTCGGTTCCCCAATTTGTCGTTCCGTGTCGATATCCACTGCACCACAACGCACATCCAGGATAACGAGGAACTGTACCAAATATCAGGAACTACACCACTTAAAGACTTTCGAAAGCTAAAATAGATATCCCAAGTTACTCGATAAGAAAATAATTGCATAATCAATATGTTGACGTTCTATACTATATCAAACAAAATCTTAGGAATTAAATGGCCATCAGTACTATAAAAATGATACTGGTCCTGAGAAATTTATTTTTCTTTAAAAATTAAAAATTTTTTTTTAATAAATTTTAGCCGACAGTAGTACAATATTACTATTACCACTGATGAAAATGATTCGGTGCCTTTAGACAAAACAGAATCGACCAGAATTTGGGAGATTTTACTTTCCGCTTGGATAATTCGAGAGAAGCCATATTTGATGTAGTGGACATTTAGAAAACGTAGAAAAGTGTCACATATTACATACACTCACTTATTATGTCATTAGATATGCTCATAGTGTTGGGTTGTTTCTCCATCCTTTTTGCCCTGAGATTCACCTATGACACAACTTATCAAATGCTTTTGACATATTAAATGCAATCGTCCTTGTGACTTACCAGTCGCATTATTAGGTATTCTCTTCTATTACTGGACATGATTCCCAACCTTATCCTTTAGATCCGCCTCAGTTCTTCTTGACGTGGATCTGACAATGTTCTGTAAGCAGTATTTCGAAATGTGGGCCCATGCTTTTATTATAGCATCTTGATACTATTCTAGATTTATTGGTTACCCCTTCAGGATTCGAATCACCCTTTCCAACACATCTCGAGGATGCTTTATGGAATTGAAATCCGGTGACTGTGGGGGCTACTTTAACCTATTTTAACCCAGTGTTCTGAGGTTTTAGAACATTAAATTAATTTACAAATCACAAGAATTTTTCTTCCAACCGGGTAATATTTAGAGGGTAATTCTATTGATGAATCAATATGTCCTCACTACCTATATATAATAATGGTTTTATATAATGATTTATGCACATTATTTTTTTTTACAGTTTTTTATGCTGTCCTCAAATGAGGACACTGGATTAAAATGTGTTAACACAGAAAACACATTGTTGCGTTATATGACTCAATCTATCACTATATTTTGTTATAACTTGGAGTGCTCTGTCTGGAGTGTCCAACAAAGGATGATCGTTCTGTTGTCATAAAGTGAGGCTCGTGGTCAGCCACAATAGCTCCCTAGTTTGTGGCATTTAAACGATCTTTTATCAGTATGTATACCAAAACTAATTCCCATGCCATAATCCCACCACTCAGTCAGTTAAGTGCTATACATGATAGATGTTTGGGCAATCATGTCTCGAAAATGACATGACTGATTGGGTAGAAGATTCTCCAGCAGTAAGTAATTACTTTTCTGCGGTAGACTGGTATAGAACCCAATATGTTCTGCTATTTAACCCATAACTGGAGGGAGAACCGACTGATTAATACCTTTCTCAAGGATAATTGTGCGTAAGTGAATGTAACGAATTCAAGTGGAATTCGATCTCAGCTCTCCGATTTCTTGTTCCGAGCCGATATCCACTGCACCATGACGCTCATCCGACAAGACTGAACTGTTAGTGCGAGGCAGGGTGGGTCCGTGTTTTCATGTTGTTTATGCCAAATTCTGACCCACCACCCGAAATCTGACCTACCATCAGAAATCAAGAGCAGACAACTCTTTTCAAATCTTGTCTAATTTTTGTGTTCTTTAGCGAATTGTTACCTAAGCTTCTTGTTTTAATTTTATAGAAGTGGCAATCGGCGTGATCATTTTTTTTGCTCTGCTGTAACCCATCTGCTTCATGGTTCAACGTATTGTGCGTTCAGTGATTTATTTACGTATGCCTTCATGGTAAAGAGTGGTTATTTGAGCGACTGTTAACTTAGTGACAGCTTGAATAACTCTAACCATGCTCTTTCAAACTCCAATAATCAACAAGAGATCACCCCCACTAGAGAACTGCCACTTACAGGATGTTCTCTGATCATTCTCTCTAAACCTTAAAGATGGTTGTGTGTGAATATCCTAGTAGATAAGCAGTTTTTGAAATGCTAGAAACCGCTCGTCTTGCGCTAATAATCATGCCGCGTTCGAAACAACTTCAGTTCTGTCCTAATGTATGAAATTATATTCTTCATGTTTTTCTATCTATATCCATTGAACTACTGCCATTTCCTTGGTTAAATAGAAATAGGCGCACAAGAGGACACGTGTACCTAATTAAATGGCCATTTAATGTATCTCTTTTTCTCTGTCTGTCTGATCTGATCGACTGGTTTTCTATAGCTCGGTTGCTTAGAACGTGCTGGGTCTATATCACTCTACCAAGGGATACGTACGTTCAAATTCTGCCGAAGAGCGAAAATTCTTATTTGATAATTTTTCTCGAATATTTTAGCCGGTAGACGAAAATAAATAAATAAATATACTCTTTAATAAATAAACGGAGTGTCTAATCAAACACGAGCACCCGCTAAAAATAATGTTTAAAGTGATAAAAAATATGTCAGGTTAATACAGAATCAGTTACGTTATAAAAATTGTTTGGTTTACATTTCGATATAACACGTTGTAGATATGAAAAATTTCGGGAGATTAATATCGAGAGAAGTTTCGCCTAAAGGCAAAATTTCGGCCCTGTTTGGTTTGGCCTTTCTCAGTTGGTTAGAATGCTACGGAGCGTCTACTCAAATACGAGTATCCGCTAAAAATAACGTTTAAATTGATAAAAATGTATATAAAATAAAATGATCATACACACAGACACAGACACACACACAGACACACACAGACACACACAGACACACACATATGGAGTAGACAGACTAAACTATCGCCCGGTACACACTCCACCCACGTCTATTGAACAGGTGAAGAGGCTCATCCCTTGTTCCCTGTTTAGGATGTGGTTTCCGGCTTTCTCTTTTCCAATCTTTTCACTCTTACGTAGCCCCCTGCACATCAGTGGCGTTACCGCCTTGCTCGGGGTGATATATATATATATATATGTGTGTGTGTGTGTGTGTGTGTGTATATATATATATATATATATATATATATAATGATACACACATATTGTTGATATATCATAAGATCTTGGTGATACACAAGCTGTCCTTGACCTAAAGGAAAAATAACCTCAATGATGACTGATAAAACTACCGATACACATGTATATTCTCTGGAACTGTTTCAGATTAATTGTGAGATGCAGCTGCTGATGCAAATGTGACTAATTCATGTAAGACTTGTTGTAAACGATGTAAGTCATTGACTCGGCATAAAATCTATATTCGATCGCAAAACCCTTAAAGGTGTCTTGATTAGTGTCATTCAATTACCATACACGGTTACAAGGCAAAGATCATCATATAAATAATAATAAAAAAGAAAATCCTTTTATGCCAACGCGTTTCATTTCTTAAAGGACTCTTTGAAGGTATGTGCTGAAATTTTATTTAGGAACCTGCATTTATACACAAAAAATAACGCAGAGAAAAAAGTTTTGAATTAGAGAATACGAAGATATTCCAAATAAATGCAGTGTAATGGAAAATAAAGTTATGTAGGATGCTAAGTGGCATAATCATTCCGTTAAATGAACAAAAGTGAGTTAATGTTGTTGTTGATTATTTAAATGGAATAAATTAATTAAGGATATTTTTTTATTTTGTTTAATTAAATTTTTAAAGGACAACCACACACAAACACACACACATATATATATAAACTTATTTATAAATGGAACTTTGTGTGTGTGTGTGTGTGTTTCCGTTACCTATAGACTCCGAAACGACTGAACCGATTTTCTTGAAAATTTGCACAGTTGTACTATAAGCGTCTGCGAGTGGTCTTAGCTAGGTTTTGTGTCGAGGTACCCCCGATAAATATCGAAAATCGATAATCGAAAAAATCGGGTTATAGAAGGAGTCCGATTTTAATCAAATTTGATACACTCATATACAAAGACATAAGAAACGATATTCAGAAGTTTCATGGTTGCAGTTCTTACAATAGTGCAGAAAATTTGATATCAATACCAAAAAGGAAATCAAAATTTGACTTACATCCATTCATTTTTCTTTCAATCTACGGTTTCGCTTTGACTGAAAACTATTTTTTTTAGTCTTTCGTGCCAACGTCCAAAGAGTCTGAGCTCCAGGACCATAGATTAGTTTTAAAGCTTTCATTACACCCGAGCAACACCGGGTTATACTGCTAGCTAAACAATAAATTTCGAATCACCCCATCTGGAAACAGTGTAGTCTATTTCGGCAGACGATGATATCAATTTTCTGTCTTGACAACCTTGGTGTGGACTGAGTACAAATTTCATCCGGCCAAAATCATGAGACAAGGGTCAGGGGTGTGTGATGTGTTTTTGTCTTAAAGAGAAGAAGTTATATAAAATAAAAATCGAATATTAACCTTATGACATTAATTTGGGGTTAAAGAATTAAAAATTAATATAAAAAAGGTGGGATTTAAGAATAACATGAAAACGTGGCTAAAAAGAATGGATAAATGAAAAGGGAGTGAAAGAGAACATTTTTTGGGCAGAGTTTATAAATGTTAAGCGGTAAGTGTATAGAGGTTATAGTGAGGGAAGAATCAGAATTAGTTATACTTTCGGCATTAAAAGAATTAGAGGGGAGTGAATATATGGAAATATAGTAGCTAATTAAGTTAAAACTATATTATTGAAATTTGAATTTGTTTTTATGCCGACATTTAGGAACTAATTATTTCCTCTGATTCAATAATTGGTTTGTATTTGTATTTTATTATTCTAATTTTTTTCTAAACATAAGTTAGTCAGTCAGTTGAGTGCCATACGTGATAGACGCTTGGGCGATCATGTCTCAAAAGAGACATGACTGACTGGGCAGTAGATTATCCCGCAGTAAGTTGCCATTGCTTTCTGCTGTAGACTGGTTGCCGACCAAGGCTATAGAACCCAATCTGTCCTGTTATTTAACAAATAACTGGAAGGAAGAGACGGATGAATACCTTTCCCAAGGGTATTGGCGCGTAACTGAATGCAATGAATTCAACTGGAAGTCGAACTCGGCTCCCCGATTTCTCGTTCCGAGCTGATATCCAATGCATCACAACAGACCAATCTCTAAGACTATTAGGTGTACGTATTTCAACTCCGATCTGCGGCTTTCTTGTTGTCTGTTGAATGGAGATGCTAAAAACACACATCTGATATCATCAATGCTATGAAACGGTTGGTTGAATTGTGCAGCGACAGGTAAATTGGTTTTTGTTGTCTTTTATGGCTTTTTATTCTAAAATTAGCCTTATCCAGTTAGTTAGGTTGAACAAAGGAGTTGAAAATTTGGGTCGTAGGGGGACAATGTAGCTTAATGTCAAAACATGGCACTTTTTAAAAAAAACTTTTATCTGGGTAAGATAAAACTAGGAACATACATTATTCAAATGAGTAGACTAATTTTTAAACTAATTCTCACTTTGATGGGTAATATTGATATCCAACAATCATATTGTTTAACTTCATCCAACCAGCCCTCATTGATTTTCTGAATAATTATAAATTCATCTTATATTTCTAAAATATGAAATGTTCACCATCAATTTTTAAAATATCACGTGAAGAAGAAAAAAATTGTTCTGTAACATCAACATTTTTGTGTAGTGCTTAGCGTCTTAGGAGGATGCTCTGATCAACAGTTGAATGATATCGGGATTTCTTGTAGTGCTATGTCTCTCATGGATAGGTGTCCTTGCAAGAGCCTCCGGTGGAAAACCCTGAGGCTACATTACGCTGCGCTAGTTTCCTTCCTACACATGTCGCATACAGCGACCGACCAATACTTCTACTCTACGCCTCTCTTTTAATAAAATTCTCTAACCATGACGACATGAAATAAAAAAAAGCTGAACCAGTTAAACAAAAAACAGCTAAACCCGTCCACAACTTTTTCGCGAACCATTACTCTCATCCTTTTCTTACCCATTCTCTGACACCCCCTATAACTTGTTCCTCTTTTTCCTCACTTTCCTCCTATGTAACCCCATTGGCAGCAAAACCGCCTTGCTTGGGGTGAAATGATTATATTAAACTTCTTGTTTTCCTTCTACCGAGCGACCGTAGCCCAGAGGTAGAATCGCTGACTGACTCTAATTTGGTCGGGTTTCAATCCTGGGAAAAAACAATCGGATGTTTAACCGTACCGATGAGCTGTGATACAGCGAAACAGATCTGTCTGCGGATGACTATATATATATATATATATATATATATATATATATATTGCACCCATAGCTTACAGTTAGGATCACCGATTGATGTCTTTCTTAAAAATTTTGCTAGATCTTACTATTTGTGAGTCGAAAGCTTGTGCTTAAAAACATTTCGGATATTTTTTACACCATTCACTGCCAAGTTTATCAGAAGTAATTTACAATTTAGAAAAGGCAATGAATAAATTCAATAGTCATAGAATGTCATTTTAATAGTATAACTTGTTTGGAATAACAATCACTGTCAAATTATATATATATATATATATATATATATATATATATATAAATGGCTGGCCACTCGTATTCTAGGATACACGTCTATCAGGACGTGTAGTTAACTCTTTATTGTAGACACCTGCTCAGGCACACTTGTTTTTGTTCAACATCCACAGAGCTAACCTGCAGTTTATACTGCAACTATGCTGAGTGAACCTTAGTTATAGTTGCTGGAAGAAAGTGCGTTGTCAATCATTAACAGACTGAACAATGTCAGGATGCTGAAGCCGTCGATGACTTGTGACTTCGAGCTATTTTTTTCATTTTTGTATTAATCATTTCATCCCAAGCAAAGCGAGACCGCCACTAGTTTTCAGGTGTAACAGTTTGAGAAAAGAATTGGAACAGGGAAAATTGAAGAAAGGATAAAAGATGAACTGGATTCAAAAAGATAGAAAATTAGCAGTTATTTGGAGATTGTAGCTATCAGGGACGCAATCAAACGAAAGGGAGTTCCACAGGCGAGAAGTTCGAGAAAAAAACCCGGTTCTAGTAGAAGTGATACTTACATTTAACTATTTCAACAGTAAAAAGATTGAACTTAGATGCCAATCTAGTAGTACTCTTAAATTCACGTGGACGGTGCACCATGGAAAAAGATTAATCACAGCAGTTGCCATGAAGATATTTGTAGAAAAGACAGACAGAAGCCACGTGACGTTTCTGAGAAAGTGAACGAGAAAGTCAAGATGCTAAGTCAAGATCGATTACCTTGCAGATCCCAGATTCTTCTTTGGATTTTGTCGAGAACCTCGAGATAAATAGCAGGAGCAATCGACCAGATATGGCGACAGTATTCAGCGCAAGGACGTATCGTAGATTTATAAATGTGCAAAATGGATTCTGACAAGAAAAATAACTTTCTATCCCGACACAGAGACCTAAACCTCTTAGCAGTAGATGCAGCTATACATGCAATATATTCGTTCCACTTCAGGTCTGTTGAAAAAGTGAGGCCATGGAGGCGCAGTGTGTTGCTCTCAAAGGGACTTGCATCAGCCATGCTGATGTCTGACAGGAAAGTTTCTCTATCGTGCTTAATGTAGAGCAGTTTTGTTATGGCGGCATTAAAATTTACAAGCCATTTCTTGCCACAGTTAACGATTGATTAGAGGTCAGGCTCAAGAGCAGCAGCCTTGGCAGTTTTCTATTGAGATGGGAATGGGAGTAAATGGTGGTGTCATTTGGATAGATTCCAACTTGAGAATGAAGATCATTGATGAAAACTTGAAACAGCGTATGACCTAGGATAGAGCCTTCAGGGACACCTGCATTCGTATGAGTAGATCTGGAAGTTTGTTCGTTCAAAACGACCTTTATTTCACGATTTGATAGAAATGATTGGATTAAATCACATAAACGTCCAGAAATACCGTATCATTGAAGCTTGTACAGAAGGTCAGTATGTCAAACAGTTTCGAGACGTCTAGAGCAACAGATGGAGCTTCGCCATTACTATCAGAAGCCTGATATAGATATTTAGTGATGGCTGTTAGCACGTTAGTTGTAGACCTGGCAAAGCGGAAACCATATCGTTTGTCAGAGAGTAGATCGTGAGTGGTGAGATGCTTAACTACTTCAGCATTGATTAGAACCTTGAATAATTTGACGAAAAGCGGTAAGAGGCTATTAGGGTGATAGTTAGAGGGGTCAGAGGGCCCATCAGAGTTCTTAAAAACAGGAACTACAGATAAGAACTTCCAACAAGCAGGAAAGCAGGAAGCAGAAAGACAATAGTTGTAGAGTTTGGAGAGAACTGGAGCCAGCTAAGGGGCAGATTTCTTTAGGATGACAGCTGCGATTCCATCACCTTCGCTTGCTTTATGGGAGTATAATTTCGAAATAATTTCTGAGATCAGAGACGAGGCATATATCACTCAGTTGAGCCTCTTTTCTAAGTGGAAAACGAGTGTGGGTACTAGAGGCTGGTCAAGTGTGGAGTTGGAAGAGAATTTACGAGCAAAATTCGAAGTCTTCATATCTAAAGCAGACATGGTTGAATACCTTGTCTGCTGTAGATATGAAGACTTCGAATTGATTGAAAAGAGGAGGGATAGAGGAGCTGTCAGTAATCTATAGAGCCGAACTTGTGAGATGCTATACATTGTTTCATTCTACTAGCAAACAGCAACTTTGCATCGTTTAGGATACGATTGCATTCATTACGAGCAGAGACAAAGAGACGTCCATTGTAATCAGACATGTCACTCCTGCACAACCTAAGTAATTGATTCTTGTGGGCAATAATAGATGAGCATGCAGGTGAGAACCAAGAAGATGAACGAGATTTAATTTTCCTTGCTAGAATGAAAGCATCGATGCCGGATTTCATCCAGAAGGATACTTAAGAAGCACCGTCTTGGACCAGGAGACTAAAAACGTATATATATATATATATATATATATATATATATATATAGTAAAGTTTTGTAATTTGCTTGAAGCATTGCGTAAAATAGTTGTATGTGTTATGTCTTGAAGGCAGGCACAATGTGTTGAATGAAATAAAGGAAGGTCGGGAGGTGTTTGTATAACCTGTTTATTATTATAGATATTTCGAGAATATAATCGCATCATCAGAATGGCAGAGAAATCCTCAGAATGTCCGTGCTTTTTAGCTGCCCATCTATGAATGGCTGGCTTTATCCACTGCTGCTGTACGTGTGTGCGTGTATGTGTATGCGAGTGTGTATATGTGTGTGTTCTAGTTGGGTTTTTTTTTATGGTCTAATGGTGTGTGTGTGTGTGTGTGCGAGTGTGTATCTGTGTGTGTTCTACTTGGTTTTTTATGGTCTAATGGTGTGTGTGTGTGTGTGAGTGTGTGTGTGTGTGTGTGTGTATTGAGTGTGTATGTGTGTGTATTCAAGTTGGGGTTTTATTGGGATGATGGAATCAGTTCATAGGATCTGGGTGTTGATGTGACGGGTCAAAGAATATCAGTTTCATTGCTGTTGTCTTATCTGTCTGATTTATCTGGTGGTGTTTGCTCGTTGTGTGTGCTGTAATTGTATCTACTTTATTTTGTATATATATCTGTGTGTGTGTGTGTTCTGTCCTGGTACGTGGTTTGTTATGAGCACTTCTGCTACTACAACCCGGGGTGGGGTGGGGAGAAAATGTGTTAGCGTGGTTATTGTAACTATTTTTTCTATGTGTATAGGCTATGCATAGTATTGTAATTAAATCTACCTTATTTTATTTATCTGTGTGTGTGTGTGTGTGTGTGTCTGTGTGTGTGCGTGTGTGCTTTAACCTGGTTAGCGGTTTGTTATAAGGGAGGAAGAAGTGTGTGTGTGGTTATTGTTACTGATTGCGTGTGTGTGTAACCTTTGCTGTTGTGTTACGTGCATGTTGTGTGCGTCTTGGTGTTGTCTATACTGTTATGTAATCTAGGTTTAATTCTTGGCGACTATTAATTGGCGGTTGTAGTTTAGATATTATTAAGGACCCTTTAATGCGTAGATTACCTATGTTGTGTTCCTTAGCCAATATATTAACGGTTATGGTTTTGTCCTTATTTTTGCATTTTTAAGTGTTTTTGGAATGACGACGCTTGCGTGTGTAGATGTTCTTTTATTCTAATGTGTAGATGTCTTGTAGTGCTGCCGACATAGAATGCATCGCATTTGGCGCATTGTATACGGTATACGACATATACCTGGTGACATATGCCGGTGCCTGCAATAGAGCAGTTGGTTAGTGTGCATGTGGTGTTGTTGTTTGTTCTGTGGTTGGGGTTGATGTGTCTGCGAAGAGTGGGGCCGTAGTGTGCCAGCTGTATGTCTAATCCCTTTCTGCGGATAGCTCGACGTAGTTTTGATGTTATGTATTCGCTGAAGTGTGGTAACCTCAGGAAGCAGGTGTTAGATAGGGTGTGGCGCCTTGGGCTCCTACTACACTTCCGTTCTAGGCGATCCACAAAGGAATGTGGGTAACCGTTAGTCACTAGTGTTTTCTTGAAGAGAGCAGTGTGGGTGTTAGTGTGTTCGCCTTTCCTGCATTTCTTTCGGATACGTGCGAGTTCGTTATTGATGTAGCCGGTCTTAGCGCGGAGAGGGAGGGCTGATCGGTAGTGGACAAACATATCTCTGCTGGCAGGCTTTTTGTAGAAATCGGTGTGGACTTCACTGCTGGACTTCAAGCTTAAAATATCGGTTAGTTGGTCTAGGAGGAAGGCGTTCAGTCTGAGAATCATGCTCTATATTGTTGTGGTGATGATATCTCCTGTGGTTGGTTAAATCCGTTTTGGACAAGCAAATTCTGCTGAAAATAATACGTTTATGCTGGGAAACTAGAAGCAACAGCTTAGCATCACCTTTTCTTAAGGCCCGTTTCACTTTTGCATGCTCAGAACTTTTTTCTTCAAAACTGTTACAGCCATCATAAACAAGTTTCCGCAAGTTATACCTATCACTTTCCTCTTTCTCCCAATTGTTTGTCCTTATCCCAAGATTTTTAAGGTTGTTCTTAATGACATCTTTGAAACGCTTGTTTTGGTTTGTTTGGAGGACGTTTGCAGCTCGTCAATTCACAATAGAACAACATTTTTGGGAGGCGATCATCCTCCACCCGTATGATGTGACCAGCCCAGCGCATCTGGTTACGTGTTAGCATATTTTCAATACTAAACATATTTGCCTTTTCTAAAATTTCTGTGTCCGGCACAAAAGATTGCCACTTTATATTTAGAACCATCCGATTTGATGAAAACCTTCCAAAATTAAAATTTTTCGTTGGCATGTGGTTCATGTCTCTGAGGAATTAAAGCAGTTAAAATGCACGTCTCATGCACACTTAACTTCGTTTTAACTGAAATAAGCGAAATAACATCCAAAGGCCTTACTTGCTTTTTGTACACGATGACTTATTTCTGCACTAAATGAGCCGTCTTTTGGAAAAACATTACAAAGATGAATAAAAGTATCAAAAACTTCTAATCTAGGTCCATTAAGAAAGAAATCTGTTCACTATAATGCTGAAAGGAGGAAAGTATATTGTTTTCTTTAAACTTATCTTAAGACCAAAACCAAACAAATCTTAGATTCATGACAACCTGCATATCCTCCTCACTGTGAAACACCAAGTCAGCATCAGTATTTGTCTATATTTCTGAGATGAAGTAGTATTAACACTATTTACATTATTCAGACTATTGTCCTTATCTTTATTACCATTTGTACTACGTTTCAGCCGTTGAACGCTCCGGTCTTCTTCAGGTGTTAAGAATTTCAAACCGAACCCTTTATCACAATCACTGGAGCATTGGTATGGGCATTAGTTATTTCCAATGACTTGACCCAAAGAGTTGTGAGTTCAATACCAGGCTACATCAGTGATAAACAAGTAACTTAGAGTGTCGGGTTAGAGGGCGATAACTCATGACAGCCAAAAGAGGCTTCGCACAAGGAATGAGACTGGTATAGCTCAGTGATCGTCATAAAGTATTCTGTCTGAAATTCCTAGCAGCTGAAGAAGGCCGGAGCATACAACAGCTGAAATGTCGTACAAATGACAACCAAGATAAGGACAATAGTCCGAATAATGTAAATAGTGCAAGTCAGCAAAATCTGCATAGAGTAGAGCTCTGACTATAACATCAAATAATTTAGATTTTGTATTGAATCTTCGCAGGTCAAAAATCTTTCCAGATCTCCTAAAGCGCTGGTAGACATCTGCATCACAATTCTGAAAAGCATAGAAACTTGTTTATGGGGACTATATTTGATTTTAAAGCTTACTTAGCCGGGTGTCATTCCTTTTATAATTTTACTAATTTTTCTTCTTTTATATCACTTTAATATTCTTTTATCCGCAAGTTTTTTACGACTTAAGGTTAGGATTTTTTTAAATACCATATTTCATCCTTTTTTTATCTTTTCAAGATCCTTTTATTCTTACTGATCAAACAAATCTTTATTTTATAAGTAAGAAGAGATGGTCGTCTTTTGTGAAAAAGTGGCAATCATCATAGTGCAAGCATTATGATGAGTATTTTTTTTACATATTTTTTGTACTTGTAAAGGTAATTGTTTTGAAGAAGTTACAAATCATGCATTTTGGGTGACCGGTTGCAAGGTACCAGGACATTTGCGTATTGAACATTTGAGTCACGGACAATTGCGTCTCTGGATAATTGAGAACTTCTGAGAATTTTAAAGGTGATTACCATACATTTTGAAAAAAAGCATAGGTAGGAAAGCAATTTTATCAATTCTGACTTGGCAGCCCACATTAATTTACTTTCTCACCGGCGTGATGTGGTTTCCCTCTGTCTTTTCTAAAGGTATTTTCATGACAAGTGCTCTGATAGGCTTTTCCCGATCGCATGTATTTACTAGAGTGACATCTAGGTCTCACCTTTTTATCGTTGAAATACTAAAATATATCCGCCACTTCTACTTTTCTAAACAGATTCTTTTCTCGTGCTTCCCGTTTGTGGAACTCCCTTTCGTCTGCTTGCTTCCCTGATAGCTACAATCACCAAAACTTTAAATACAATGTTAATTGCCATCTTTTTATCTACTTGATTCCAATCCATCTCTTATCTTTCTTCGATATCCCCTGCAATTTGTTTTTTTATCTTACTGTAAACCCATGCGTAGCAGTGGTGGTCTTGACTTTGTTTGGGTTGGAATGATTATATATAGTCATCGCAAATTTGTAAAAAGGAATAAAATAAAAAATAATAAATAAAAAAATGTTTATTTTTTGTTAAAAAATTCAATGACAAAATAATGGAAATTTCAGTAGAGTAGTGAAAAGATAGCAATGTCTCATCTGTGAAAGATGCATTGTAAAATAGAAAATGATTCATCACCCACAAAGCGGCGTAAATGCTTTTGAACTCTGTCAAGTATGGAAAGTAAGGATTGTGTAGCTTCAGCCAAGATATAGCAGCAATAGTATATTTTTGGTTTCATTTATCTCCTGTAGAGATAGGAGGTCGCGGAACATACATTGTAGAATATAAAAGGGAAAATAATGTCTACTATTACCCAAGACCGTTCCAATTAGTTTTGAAGAATGAGGAATCATAGAAATAATTGAGATGATGTTGACAACAACACTTTTGATGTCTGTAGGAATTCTAATTTGAGTACTGGAGATTTGAGACTGCTTCTTGTCAATCGTCTTCCGATGTCTTGCTAATTAGTTTGGAAACGTTAGAAACTCTCTAACGATCTGAGACAATGTCGACTACGGCATTTTTAGAAGTATGCGAGAGTTCTAAGGAAAATACTGGCGATTTGCGGTGACTATTCCCGAGATTTTGCAATTAGTTTGGAAGTGTTTGAAATCCCGAAAAGAATTAAGTCGATGCAGAAAACTGTCGTCAGCGACAGTTCTAATGAGAGTAGTGAAGCTTTGATGAGACTGTCTGTCAAGCGGTTTTTAAGGATGGTTGCACGATATCTATTGGGTGAAAATAAAAATAATGATAATAAACAGATAAAAATAATGATAATAAACAGATAAAAATAATGATAATAAACAGATAGTTACAAACAGTAATCGTTACTATAAAATGTATTTTCAAGTGACAAGTTCGAACCTCTACCTTTCCAAATGAAATTCAATACATTTTTGTTTTATGTTGGAGCTTTCCTATGCTTCTAATTTGAGGACGATGCATTAAAAATCGGAGAGGTAAAGGAAAACAACAATTCCAACGGATGAACCATTCCAGACAGGTTTTGGAATGTTTTCAAACTGCTCTTGGAATTAGTTCTCTGTTTTAGGGTATTCTGAACTGAACTGTTTAGCACTTTTTTGTATTCTTTGAGTTTAGGTTACTTTTCCCGTTTTTCTTGTGACTGCTTAGGCACAATTTGTTATTTTTCAGTTATTAATTTAATTCCCCCCCTCTCTCTCACTATATATATTTCAAATGCGTGAAAAAGTTGTTTTAAAAGTATTTAAATTGAACACTGTATATATAAGAAAAGGAATATACAAATCATATGTGTATTTCGGTAGCAATCCCTATCTTATACAAGTTTAATTGAAAACGACTGACAACATTCTGCGATAAAGATTATTCATAAATTTTTCTTGCATTTGTATAAATATTTTCTTTTCTGTACATAAAGTGTGTAAAAACTCCCTAATTGTTCAATGAGGCCGAGCACTGTCGGCTAGTCTAATATATAAATATATGCGCGATGAGAATGTTCTTTTAATTGCCATTTGGACAGTATTTACATTGTTCGGACTGTTGCACTCGTCTTTGTTGCCATTTGTACGACGTTTCAGCCGTTGTACGCTCCGGCCTTTTTCAGGAGCTAGGAATTTCGTACCTGACCCTTTATTACAATCACTGGGGCATATGAACTCCATTCCCTGCATAAAGCATCGATGGAAGTCATGAGTTATTTCCCCCTAACCCTGCTAGTTACTTGTTCACCATTGCTGTATCCTGGTATAGAACTCACAACTCTAAGAGTCAAGTCCCGAGCTAGCCATGTGTCTTTAAGGCCCAGTGGATATAGTCTTACAAAGGGCAACAAAGATGAGAACAATAGTCCGAATAATGTAAATGTTGTAAATACTACCTCATCTCAGAAATATAATCATTTGGACAGTTTTAGATATTTTACTATGAATCTTATATCAAGCTCTAAACTACAGAGAACTGACATTATTTATGAATTTGCATGTCTTTGAAGAACTGTGTTCTTGAACAATTTAGGTTCGTAAATAATTACATTGGATATACTAAAACCCATTTGACGAGAAGACTCACCTTGCATCTCTTTGAACACAGTTCAATTCGATCACATTTAAAAAAACATGGAGACCTACTAAACTCTATCTGTAAGGTATTCGTTGATAATATAATTATGATAGCATAAAACCCCATGCAAAAAAGGTTATAAATAATGAAAGCATTATCAATGAAAAAGAAAAACGAAAGCATTACAAATAAAAAAAGAAAAATCTAATATTAAATAATATCAACTACAAACACGGCATCAAGATGCTTACTATGTTCGAAATGAAAAACATACACACTACTCTACAAACATATAAACACTATGCATACTCAGTAACAATTAAATAAAATCTATTCTTGATAAATGATTAGCCGAAAGCGCACGAAAAAATAAAACAATTGAACACTTTTTATATAATTTATGTTCTGAAAAGAAAAAATATAACATCAAATGAAAAATTATATAAAACAACTAAACCATAAAAACTTGTCTGCCATTTTTAATGAAAGTTGCATAAAAGAGGTGCTGCTGCCCAAATATATATATATATATATATATATATATATATATATATATATATATTTAAATATATATATATATATTCAAACAAAGGTTTTTTTACATATTTTTTACATATTTAAATGTAAGTAGCAAGAAATAGAAGCTGAAATTATGAACTCATTTCATATTCATCATAAAGCCAAATGTCTTCAGTAAACAAAAAAAAATATTCTCGAATACTTTTGGCGGAGACTATATATATATATATATATATATATATATATATATAGAGAGAGAGAGAGAGAGAGAGAGAATGTGGTCGAGTGTTTAGAACGTTTGTTTTCTCACCATGAAGTCCGGGTTCGAATCTCACTCTGATCGATTTGTCAGGAAGGTGGCTTGTAGAGGAAAGTACCCGAAAATCATGTCACGAGTTGATCGAATCCTTGTGAGTGAAACTGGGTATACGGAACCCTCTGTGGGTATTGAACATGCAAGAATGTGAATGAGAAAGCCTCTGCAACGGGGATTAGCTAGCCGTCCTGGTAGACGACTTTCCACGGATACGAGTAGCTGGTCAATATATATATATATATATATATATATATATATATATATATATATATATACATAGTGAAAAAGCCAAGCCTTACAACGGTGGCAAAATATGTAGATTGTGCCAGGAAGAAAAGTTAGCGTTTTCCCAAACAAAAATGAATTATTGAATGAAAGAACAGAAATTATGACTAAATGTAATCATACTAAAAAATACCTATTAGATTCATACAACCAGGGATGAAAACGTTATAATTTCTTGTAATTTTAAAAATTACGCGTTCAAAAATTCCCGGTCGCTTGTGCGTTCCAAAAAAAAACAACAAAAAAAAAAACACCGTTACGTGAACGTTCTTAAAAAAAAAAAAACGGTAAAATCAGTTATTGTAAATCGCCTGAATAAAAACCTAGGTCACGTAATAACTCCTTTACAAATGGAATGTATATATATATATATATATATATATATATAGTCATCCGTAGATAAATCTGTTTCGCTGTATCACAGCTCATCATTACGGTTAGACATCCGATTGCTTTTACCCAGGGTTGAAACCGACCGAATTGGCGTCAGTTGGCGGTTCTACATCTGAGTTATGGGCGCTCGGTAGTAGGAGACTTTTAGCGTGTGATATACCATGTATACATACACCAGTAGTTAGAGTGTTCTAATTACTGAATGGACGATGCGTAGATGTTAGAGTAGCTGACATTCTAGACATGTGCATATACATACATACATACATACATACATACATACATACATACATACATACATGCGTCTTTCCACACTTCCTTCATTAGCAGTGATACATCTAGCAGGACTGAAAGTGTGTTCCAAATAAAATCCCTGTAGACATGTTGGGAGAACATATAGACCTACCAGAGACCTTAGCATATCATCCATCTCATATTACAGCATGCAGTTCCTGTATCTTTATCATTTGCAACGTGTGTATATATGTTAATAATTAATATATTTATTTATATTGCTTTTTTCACAGACGTAGTCTATCTGAAATTTCACACACACACACACACACACACACACACACACACACACACACACACACATAGATAGATAAACATACTGGGATAGATAGATAGATAGATAGATAGATAGATAGATAGATAGATAGATAGATAAGCATACTGGGATAGATATAGATAGCTAGCTAGCTAGATAGATAAATAAATAAATAGATAGATAGTACTGTATAAAGAAGCAAAATGCTTATTACTATAGTTTGAAGGTCAGAGAGATTAAGCTTGTCTCATATCGGCCAAGAAAATGCAGCTTTTTTTTTTAAAAACGAGTGTCTTTCTGATGAAACATTTGGTAGCGACACCACAGAGGGAAAACATTTCTTTTTTTGTATGTATTTTGTATTTACATCTGCAGAGTTTTTGCTGTAAAGTCACATTATTCCAATTAATATTTGTTATATTTATTCAATGTTCTTTCGCTAAGACACCCGCAACCAGTTTTGGGACAGTCAACGAGTATCGGATTACTTCCATTAACGAATTAAGCTTCGATATGAACATGATGATTATCTTGTTATGGTAAACTCCCATCAATATTTGGTATATTGATTCGGAGGAGAAGAAAACAAAAGAAAAAAAAATGAAACAAAACAAGAAATAAATATGATGAAGTCTTTTTTATCTAATTATTCTGAATAGAATTTGATAGAAATCCATTAGTAGGATATGAATAAATTGTGCAAGTAAAATAATAATCACAACAACAGCAACAACAACAACAACAATAATAATAATAATAATAATAATAATAATAATAATAATAATAATGATAATAATAATAATAATAATAATAATAATGTCACTCCTTCTGTTCTGTCTGTCTTGAATCCCCCTCGCATGAACTAAACAGTCATATCTATGGATAGAAAGTAAAAAAAAAAAAGAATGTATTTAATCATTTATTCTCCATGGATGATATCAAACTCGTTGCCAAAGACGACAACAATTTGAAGATTATCCTGAGTACTGTAAAATGTGTTAGTGATGACATTGGTATAGATTTCGGATTAGATAAATGTGCAAAAATAATATTTATTTAAGAAAAGGAGAATTCCAGAAACACACACAAAACATCTAGATATTGTCACAAAGATTAGGAGACTGGAACAATTAGTAGCCTATAAATTCCTCGGAATCAGCGAAGGTGATGGAGTATATCCAAATAAAGAAGAATGTAAGGAAAGAATAATATAGGCACATGAGTCTGGTTTTGAATACCCAGGTGAATTCACCAAACAGAATATCGGACGTAAACAATTTGGCTGTCCCTTTGGCGCAATACGTCTTCAAAATACTGGACCTTAGCTGACATTAAGCGGGTGGATGTGAAAACGAGAAGACTTCTCATTTGCTATCGCATTTATCGTACTAAGGTTTCTGCTAATGTATCCAGATCTAAAGGAGGTAGAGAATTAGTTCATCTAGAACTGTCTTACAAAACCACAACAATCGGTCTTCAAAGATGCCTAGACACCGCAAATGACTGGATGATGATCTGTGTCAAAGAACATGAAATAAGAAACTTTATTCAGCAATCAGGGAAGCCAGTAAATTCAAAATAGAATTTCAAATGGACGAAGAAGTGCAAATAAACTATAATTCAATTACGGCAGCGGCAAAGAATTCAACAAAGAGAGCAAAAGCAAATGTAATGTACCAAACAAAAGAAACACTGCCAAGATAAGCTTCTTCGTGGTCAATACTCTTTCCATACCAAAGAAGTTGATGTAGACAAACACAATACTGATTAGTAGTTACGTAGTGCTGCAAGGTTAAAAGTTAAATCCGAAGGTTTTATTCTTGCTGCTCAGGACCAATACTTGCTAATTAGAAATTACCATGCGAAAAATTGTATTGACCCCGAAATGCAGATTCTGTGATAAACATTCAGAAACAATTGGCCATTTTGTATCATGTCGAACGGTGTTGGCACCAACCGAATAGAAAACATGGCATAGCAGATTGGGTCATATCTACACTAGAAATTATTCCACTTTTATGGTAAAGGAAATTGGCATGAATATAACCCAAACCTGGTTACAGAGATAGGATCTGAAACAACTTTATGGGACTTTGCAACACACAGACTGAACAATCAAAGCTAATCGCCCAGACATCATGATCAAAGATCACAAGAATAGAATATACTTCCTAATTGGCATGACAGCCTCTGAAGAATGTAATATAAACCACAACATTGTGCATTGAAATCTCAAACATCTGGCACATGAGAACATTAATAATTCCAATTGTAGTTGTATCCCTCGGATTGACTGGAAAAGAGTCCGATAGAATCATTTAAGGGATACCTAGCAGCCCATAGAAAAACAAGAAATTGTACTCACAAGACAGACCACACGTTACAAAGAGCCTCGTCTATGCAAAATGTCTGTGACCTAAGGTTGTTTTTTTATGATCAGTGGAAAATCAGTTAAGATCCGGATGGAAATGAGTATACAGTATAAAACAAAGGAAATAATAATAATAATGATAATAATAATAATAATAATAATAATAATAATAATAATGAAGTAAACAGGCCAGACATTATTGTTAAAAACCAGAAAGAGAAAACTTGTCTATTAATTGATATGGCTTGTCCAGCAGATTGTAACATAGCAACCAAGGAATTTGAAAAACTGTCAAAATATAAAGACCTGGAAATTGAAATAGAAAAAAATGTGGAAATTGAAAACAAGAGTTGTGCCAGTGATAGTAGGTGCACTTGAAATGATAAAAAATGGAACAAAACAACACATTGAAAGAATCCCTGGAAACCCCAGTTTAAGAGATATACAAAAATTTGTCTTATTAAGTACAGCCCACACACTAAGGAAAACTTTATCTATGTAACGCTAGGGATGATAGGGAAGATAGAAAAAACATGAAATGGTGCCATAACAACACGCCACGACCTGCCTTAGGTCTCCCCGCTGACTTGGTTGGTAGTGAGACCAAAGCAGAAATTGAAATATGATGAAAAATGACATAATAATAATAAATGTTTTGATTCTACAGTATGTAATGGCATCGAAACTTAATTGATTTGCAGTTGCTTGGTAACAACCATACCCAAAGGACTGATGCTCCTTGCTTCTCTGTTCGTAAGCGAAAATAGTTGGGAGCGTCATGACCGCATGTCGAGAGTCTATTTTATTTTAAGCTTAAAGGATGAGTCAGCCGGAGTGACTCAGGAGTCGCATCTAGATACTTAGGGACACTTTTAATCGGAGACTATCTTAGCAGATAACTTCACCATGGAGTTATTTCTACCTGGTTTCAACTTGCAAGGTTATACGTTGTTTCTCTTGAAATTCTTCACTATTCGTGGATATTTGGCTGTGATGCTTGTGCATTGTAAACTCTTATAAAACTGGATCTCATGAAAGATATATTTGGCTTTAAATATTGAGCTTTGTATATTTCTACCGTAGCGTCAATTTGAGGGTGTGTTGCTCTCTCATTCAATAATAGATAAATAAAAAAAGAAAAAAGTGAAAACAACAAAGAAACGTAGTTAGTTATGTTGTAGAATGAAAAAAAAGAAAAAAAGGTGAGTGATCTGAGGTGAACTTTCTGTCACCGAATGCAGTAACATGTGACTTCACATCAAATATTGTGAGAGAACAAAAACGTCGGATAGATGGATATATAAACAATATCCCCAAGCAATCCAGGGCAGTTTCTAATACATCGAAGACGTATGTAGAGAATGTAGAGTCCACGTGTCGAATGTAGAGTTCACGTGTCGGACCAAGTTGTGTCCGAGGTCGTTCGTATAGTTCGAACCTCACTAGGTGTCCCATAATTCCGGCCTTATGTCATAGCTAAGCTACGATTAGAAAATCATCATAGTAACTGAGAGTAACTGACGAAATATATTGTGAATAAAATGTTAAGAAATGAAGTGTCTGATTTTACCAATTTATCGGCAACACTACTTCATCATATTTAGATCTTGATGCCATTTGAATCGCGAGCTTAACTAATCCAAGCCAGAATAATGATACACTTATTGATTGATCGATTTTTTTTACGGCTTATCAACCCTTTGAAATATATTTTTGGAATGAAATGATAACTTTTTGTGCGAGGTAATATTGCATTAACAGTTTTATGAGAATAACAACTTTTTTCTTTAAATAGAAATCCTGTTATTTAACCCATTGCTTGGGGGATAATATTGATTCATATCTTTCTCAAGAGTATTTGCTCGTGAGTGAGTGTAACGAATCGACTGGAGTTTGAACTTGGTTCTTTGATTTTTCATTCTAGGCCGCTATCCATTAGCATATCCACAAAACGCAATAATATGCAGCCGGTTAGCAACACTCACTTCAGAATATAAGTTATCCATACAGTTAATGCCTGGTGAATGCAGAACATTTAATAATGAGTCGATGAATGACCTTGAACCTGTTATGACATTAACGGATTAACCCAATCAGTTTCAGTGTGACAAAGTAAAGTGCATCTTTTTAGGTGAATGTGTCAGGATTAAAGATGGATGTTCTTAAATGGCCTAATGATGTTGGCACCTTAATTACAAACGAAATTAAAAGCTCGTGTCTCGTGCAGTGGTCAGCGGACGACTCGAACCCAGGGAGTACGTTCCATTCATAGTGCGGCTTAAGTATGTTTCTGCTTAAAAATTGATATAATAATTTTGGCTTAACGTTGAAAGCACACACACACACACACACACACACACACACACACACACACACACACACATATATATACAGTACTGTGCAAAAGTATTTGGACAAGAACTATTTTATCTTTTAAGGCATCAAAATAAAGTTTAAAATCCCCCCCCGTCCTAACACTTTTGCACAGTACCGGTAGTGTGCAAAAGTATTAGGACAGGGTTGATTTTCCTAAAAACCTTAATGAAATTCAAATGTAGGATGAAAAGCCAAGTACATTGCTAATAAATATTGATTATTGAAAACTAGGTGTAAAAGAAATGTATTAAAAAGAAGATATATTTAATTTTTCCTATTTTCTATTAAACAAGTTTTTTTGAAACTACTCATTCTATTATCTTTGGATATGACTGACTTTTTTCTTATTCCCCCTCTCGAATTTATAAATCTAATGTTACTTCGCAAGACACACTTAGGGAACAAGTACCAGCTGCTTGGCAGGAGATACCATTAGATACATTGAAGAAGCTTGTGATGTCAATGCCTGACAGAATGAAGGCTGTGATCAAAGCAAAAGGCTATTATACTAAATATTAAATTTATATTGTAACAAGTATTTTTTCTTGTTAAACACCCTCTTACAGTGAAACCGAGAAGATGTAACCGCAATTTCTACACCAACAGCTTCTTTTATCGCACTTCCCGCCTGTGCAATTCCCACCCACATGATTGCTTCCCCGACACCTACAATCTCCAGGAGTTTAAATGTAAGGTCAACAGACACCTCCTAACACACTAACTCGCATCCATTCTCTCATACACTCTTCCCATCTGCCCAACCCTCAGCCTCGGTATCCTTACCCGTCTATCATCCTCCTTCTGACATTTCCTATATCTAATTTCTCTTTCTCTTCACCATCCCCTATGTAACCCCTTTCGCAATAGTGGCAGTGGAATGCCCTTGCTTGGGGTGAAATGATTAAAAACAAAAAGGATTTGTCGAGTAAATCAAATAAAATTACTTTAATTAAATTTTTTATTTTCTGTCAATATGCTCCATAAAAGATAAAATAGTTCTTGGTCTAATAATTTTGCACAGTACTATATATATATAAATATATAAAAGAAATCTGATGATTTCATTGAGGCATGGAGTTGCCAGTCACCATGTCGTTCATGTTTATGTTCCCACTATCTATATTTATAAACACTCTTCTCGATATTGAGCACTCTTCCTATAAAAATAGCATATATATATATATATATATATATATATATATATATATATATATATATATTACTAACGTTTGCTTATGCTAGGACCAAGAGCCACTCAAGGTAGCTGCTTACTGAATGAAGTGTGTGATATGACTATAAGAAGAAGTAGGAAGTGAAGAATATGAGGAAAAGATGGGAAGATAAGGAGTGACCCTAGATTGGAAGAAGTTAAGTTTTAGAGTGTTCGGGAAAACCTCCACCTGAGAGTCTGTTCCACAAAGTAACGATTCTTGGGAAGAAACTTTCGGAGTTGGGACGTCCTACCACCCACAGGAATACGGAGCTGGATTACGGAGATTAATTCATGTGGACGTAACAAGGCGATATATACGAGGATAAGCATCAGCAACAACGTCCAGCTTTTGGTAAAGCCAGGAATAACATTTTTTTAATCAAACCTTTGTGAGATATTTAAAGCCGAAATATATTTCGGATTGTAAAAATATTTTTTTTGAATTCTTATGAGAATAACAATGATCATATACAAGTTCTACTATTTAACCCACTGAGGGAGGAGAATAATTCGTGCCTTTCTTAAGTGTATTTGTACGAAAGTAAATGTAACGAAAACATCTGAAATTTGAACTCGGCTCTCCGAATACACATTCTGAGCTGTAGCCCATTACACTACACTCACATTCCCGAAACCGATTAGAATGAAG
Organism: Ascarosepion bandense; assembly: GCA_037127315.1. NCBI lineage: Eukaryota > Metazoa > Mollusca > Cephalopoda > Sepiida > Sepiidae > Ascarosepion > Ascarosepion bandense. Next base: position 2,770,721 of record JBBBDQ010000950.1, read on the forward strand.
GCAGGACTAGGTAGGGTGCTGATAAATTTCGGTGATACAATGTTTCGTATTAAAAGAAAACAAAAAAACAAGGAAAAAAATCAAGCAATTAATATCTTCCTATAACTTAATAATAGTGAGAAATTTAAAAAAAAAACTGAAAAAAAAAATCTTGAATATAAATCGCTTACTGTTGTTTTATCAGACTGAATTATGGCACTTTGTTTCTTCCACATGTCTTGACTGACCTTTCAACAACCTGATGAATATTCATAAATGTTATCAAATTTACAAGCTTTGATAAACCAATTCAATCCTTGCTCATGTATATAAATACGTGGAACAAAATATATCTTAACATTTGCCTTGATAAAGACCCTCAGAGAACGAAACGCTTCGGATCGGAATAGTTTTTCCTCTTTTCTTTTTATTCATTTTGTTTCTTCTCAGATACACTCTATCTGAAAAGAATTGTTTGTGTTCTAGAACGTTTTTTTTTTTGTCCAACCACGAAAAGGTTTTCGAATGTGCGTCGTGGTGCAGTGGGTATCGGCTCAGAACGTGAAATCGAGAATCCGAGTTCGAATTCCAGTCAAATTCGTTGCATTCACTTATGCGCAAATACCCTTGGTATCCGTCGTTTCCCTCCAGTTATGTGTTAAATAATAGGACAGATTGGGTTCTGTAGCTTTGGTCGGCAGCCAGTCTACCGCAGAGAACAATGGCAACTTACTGCGGGATAATCTTTTGCCCAGTTAGTCATGTTTCTTTCGAGACATGACCGCCCAAGCGTGTATCACGTACGGCACTTAACTGACTGACGAAAAGGTTTCAACATTCTGATGCTCGATTATTTAGTAAGATATTGGCCAATGGATCGGCCTGAGAAGCTTTCAATATTCCTTGCTCAAACTGTCTTGATATTCTGTGATTTATTGCCAACATCTTATAGGATTTCTCTTTTCTCTTCTAATTTTCTCCTTTTTGCAAATGATCACTGAAAGGTGCTACTTGTGACTAATACACACATGAAAGTGGGCTCCCTGTGCAGGGCCCGGAAATTTTTCCCACCTGAATCTATTCTGCACATATACAAATCTACCATCCGCCCGTGTATTGAATATTGCTGCCATATCTGGTCGGGTGCCCCTGCTGCTCTCCTTGGGCTTCTTGACAAAATACAAAGGAGGATCTGTAACGTGGTTGATACTGACTTGGCAGACCGGCTGCAGCCGCTCTCTCACCGGCGTGATGTGGCTTCCCTGTGCCTCTTCTACAAGTACTTTCATGGCTTCTGCTCCGATGAGCTTAGATCATTGGTGCCGCCTAAGCACGAATTTACACGAGATACTTGTGAACATGAAAGGGCGACTAGCGGCGGCTCTGGAAAAAGAGCTCGTTTGTGTCTGGCGTGCAGAGCAGTAATCTGTTCCAAAGAAAGAAAATAATAATAATACTCACCGCTGTCTTAATAATCCACCTTCAGCTCAGTCTAAAGGAAAAAAGAGAGGAGGCCCTCGAGTGGAATTTTTATAGACTGAGGAAATGGATTATGGGTAGAGAAATGGATTATAAAACTGACCGACCAAGTTCACTCGGTAATCAGTGGCGTCAATTTCTTGGCGAGGAGCTGACGCAGAGAGACGCAGTGAAAAGGTGGAAGGAGGAAAGTGGAGTAGGAAGAGGAAGAGGCGTAGCAAGAAGCCAGCTGGGAGAGCGTTGAATTGAAATCCAACGGTCTGCGGTTCGATCCCTGGTTCTGCACTCACTAGAAGAAAGTGTGCAACAAGCTATTTCGGCATAAGAGGGGACATCGACGTACCTTGATGACATATACGTGAACGAAGACGTTGTATCATCATCACGCGTAAGGACCAAACTGGCCGAGTTTGGCCTGATTTGCAAGAACCCGGAACATTTGGAGGATGGCGCCCGTGTCTTGGGCCTGAAAGTTCGAAAGGAGCGGGGGACCTTGAAGTGGGGGCGCGGAACTGCAATTCCTGAAGTACCCGAAGTCTTCACAAGACGAGTGGTCTTCTCCCTGTGTGGAAAACTTGTGGGGCACCTACCAGTGTGTGGATGGACTCGTGTAGCAACAGGCACCATAAAAAGGAGGGCAAGCGCAGTCACCAAAGACTGGGATGATGAAACGACGGACGATCTGTTGGTTCGCATGGTGAAGGAGACCATCGCAAGGGTAAAGCAGGATGACCCCGCAAAGGGAGACTGGTGTGTGCAGGGAGACGAATTGAGCGTGTGGGTGGATGCGAGCTCTGTGGCGATTGGTGTGCTGCTTGAGGAGAACGGAGCTGCGATTGAGGACGCCTGCTGGCTGCGACCGACGAATGACGCTGCTCACATCAACCTGGCAGAGCTCGATGCGGTGACGAAAGGCATTAACCTGGCACTCCAGTGGAAAGTCAAAAAATTACACATACACACAGATTCGCTGTGCGTGTACCACTGGATATCAAACACACTGACAGGTAAGGCCAGGGTGCGCACCAAGGCGGCCAGCGAGATGCTGATCAGACGGAGGTTGGAGACCATAAGAAAGCTAGTAACAGAGTACAATCTGTCTGTGGATGTGGTACTTGTCACCTCAAACTGCAACCTCGCTGATAGGCTCACTCGGGTGCCTCAGAGATGGATTGATGCCGTGAAGAAAGAAGCTGGGCCAGTACCGTTACTATGTGCTTCCTCTGTGGAGGCGGCAGACAAAATCAGGGAAATACACCACATCAGTGGGCACCCCGGAGTGAGACGGACATGCTATTTTGTACAATTGACCAATCCGTCAGTGTCAAAAAGTGCAGTGAGAGCGGTGGTCAAGGAATGCCAAACATGCCAGTCAATCGACCCCGCCCCAGCGAGATGGCGGAGGGGTCGGCTGGGAACAGACATGACTTGGAGCCGACTGGGTATGGACATAACCCATTATGGCAGCCAGCACTTCCTCACACTGATAGATTGCGGACCGACGAGGTTTGCGATCTGGCGCCCGTTGGCACGCCAGGACTCCTCCAGTGTCATCCGTGAATTGGAATCCATATTTTACGAAAGGGGGCCGCCTGAAGAGATCCTCACGGACAACGATACTGCCTTCTGCAGCGTGGAATTTAGGCGTTTTGTAGACGAGTGGGGGATCAGGCTCAGACACCGATGTGCATATGTGCCGAGTGGCAACGGCATAGCAGAGCGGTGCCACCGAAGCGTGAAGAGGACCGCGGCCAGGAAGGCGTGCACTATTGCAGAAGCGGTCTATAGATATAATGCAACACCGAGGGATGCTGTGACTGCTGTGAGCGCACCCGCCAATGCGATCCATCGCTACCGAGTGCGCATCAAGGGCATTGACGCGCGTCTGCCTGATCGGCGGGGAACAAGAGGGCCGTATGAATTAGGGGACACCGTCTGGGTGAAGCCTCCCAATAACCGGTGCACCACCAGTTTTCGAAGGGGACGAATCACCGGCATCGTCAGTGAGCAGGCCGTGCTGGTTGATGGTACTCCACGCCATGTGAGGGACATTCGGCCCGCCCTGAATACGAATTCGTTGACAAGTAGCGGCAGTGGTGAATCATCCAATGACGAACTGTGGATTCGACCTACGCCCCGCGAGTCTGATGGTCCGACTGCGAACCCCGACGCTGTTGCCGATAATTCCGATGCCACTTCTGAGAGCTCAGATGAAGAAATCCAGACAATCCCCCTTCGTAGGAGTGCCCGCAACAAGCGGCCACGTCCGCCTTGCCACATGTGTGGTCTTGAGACCAGGGGGGAGTGTGAACATGAAAGGGCGACTAGCGGCGGCTCTGGAAAAAGAGCTCGTTTGTGTCTGGCGTGCAGAGCAGTAATCTGTTCCAAAGAAAGAAAATAATAATAATACTCACCGCTGTCTTAATAATCCACCTTCAGCTCAGTCTAAAGGAAAAAAGAGAGGAGGCCCTCGAGTGGAATTTTTATAGACTGAGGAAATGGATTATGGGTAGAGAAATGGATTATAAAACTGACCGACCAAGTTCACTCGGTAATCAGTGGCGTCAATTTCTTGGCGAGGAGCTGACGCAGAGAGACGCAGTGAAAAGGTGGAAGGAGGAAAGTGGAGTAGGAAGAGGAAGAGGCGTAGCAAGAAGCCAGCTGGGAGAGCGTTGAATTGAAATCCAACGGTCTGCGGTTCGATCCCTGGTTCTGCACTCACTAGAAGAAAGTGTGCAACAATACTAGATTAGCAACTAGGTCCCACCCTTTTACAGTTAAACAAATAAGATGTAACCGTAAATTCTACTGCAACAGCTTCTTTTCTCGCGCTTCCCGCCTGTGGAACTCCCTTCCACAAGTCTGCTTTCCCGACAGTTACAATCTCCAGGTGTTTAAATGTAGGGTCAATAGACACCTCCTATCACACTAACTCCCAACTATTCTCACAACACTCTCATCTACCCAACCCTCATTCTCGGTATCCTTACCCGCCTATCACCCACCCTCTGTCATTTCCTATATTTAATCAGCCTTTCTCCACTCTACGTAGCCCCCTGCACAGTAGTGGCAGTGACATGCCTTGCTCGGGGTGAAACGTTTATAAAAAAAAAAATCGTGCGATTTTCTCCATACAGTGTTATTTTGTTTGATTTCGTAAGAGTAGGTTGTATTCCCAATGTCTTATTCACGACACCGTCTAACGTTTTTATTGAGATAATTCAACAAGTTTGATTTTCTTCACGTGATGTCATAGCAAAAGGCCTGATCGAAATTGTAATAAATGATACGTTATTGGCTTATATTTATTGTGGCCTTGTTTTTCCTTAACTGTATACACGCATGTGCGTGCGCATGTGCAAACCAATAAACGTCTGACGCGTATAGACACATAAAATTTAGACAATGAATACGATGAGGTCAAAGCAGTCCCGACAAGTGGTTCTCAACATTTTTTTTTTTTTTTACCCATGGGCCACTTTTATTCTTAATTTTTATTTGGTAGACCCCCACAATCATTCGATGAAAAAAAGCTTGTTTTATTTTTTTATTAAGAGATGAGTTTAGAAATTGTATTATAGAAATAGTCACAAAACTTTAAATCAAAATTTTTAAGCAAAACTAATTTAATGAAAATAAACTTGTATTCAACAACTACATTCTATGGAACATTTATATACATTAATAAAATAATACATAATAAAAAATTGAGACATTTTTTACAATCAAAACATCCCGTAGAGTAAAAAAGATGCTAATTTACATCGGTTGATCTCGCTTTCTGCTAGGTTTAGAGTTGTTTTTTCCATTTTTCGTTTTATTTTTATATAGCGTAGATTACTGTAGAAATCTCAATTCTCACTTGTAACATCTAAGTAATTATGTAATTACTCTATAGACCACTGAAATATTACCGTTAACCCCAAATTTACTACATTTTGAGTGGACTCTCATATAGACCCTAATTACAAACCACTTGTCTAGACGTATTCCGAAGAAAAGAAAGACATATAATTTCAAATCCTTGATTCAAATTGGCTAATTTTTTGTTTATTCGAAAGCATATAAGTATTTGTTATGCTTAGCTCTGTCTTTCAAATAAATGAGAAAAGAGGAAGACGTATCAAATTTGTAAGTTAAAGATACCTGTCAAGATTAAAAATCAGCCTTCAAAATACAGCCTTTCATCTGGACACGTACACCAACCTCGTAAGAAATAATAAACTACCAAAGCAACAAATCCCATTCATTCAAACGCATACAGTTGCAGACGCCACTGCTAGGGTCCGGATCAAACCATAATGAATAAATCATGGGAAGTAAGAAGCTTAGTTCCTACTCTAATCCATGAATAGTTGTTGGCTGAGAAAGAAGAGCTCGCGGTGGCTGCTTCCGACAGCGACTACGTAACTCACGTCTAGGTGGCCTTAGCATTGTTCACAGAGACGCGCTTATCAGGCTTGTACTTAAGAACATGAAATACGCATGCGCCTTCAAAGGATGCATAGGCTGGGAGAATCTCATATATCGATAAGACAACTTGCATCAATACTTGGGTCAGCATTGCGAAATCACGATATATTTAGAGCAGATCGATGAGGCTAAGGTTAGGTTAACATGAATACAAATAATTTTCGCAAGATAAACTCCAGGTGCTGGTCATAGAGGTTGTAATATTCATCCCTTGCTTTAGTGAACAAACAATTATTTTAATAGATAACTGTGAATATATTTTCATTTTTAGCTTTAGATTTTCTTAAATAATTTCCCTCGGTGTTTACTGTCATTATACATGCATTTATGATTGCATATCTATCTATCTATCTATTTATCTATCTATCTATCTAAGAATGTTGAAAATTTCATAGACACACACACACACACACACACACACACACACACACACACACACACACACACACACATATATATTTTTAATTATATTTTTCTATCTTTTGGATAAGATGGTGAGTATTATGTTCAAAGTTGTCCGAAATTCATATGTATATATTTTTATTTTTCTCTAAGTACTTTCGGCAATTCGGTTGATAATATCAGACAGTTTATCCAGAACTATGAACATAATACTCAACAACTTATCCATAAATTGTAAAAGTAAATTAAAAAAATTACCAGACAGATATTATCGGTTCTATTCAATCAAACTGGTATATATATATATATATATATATATATATATATATATATAGGGTAGGTATGGATGGAATAAAATTCCATATTCAAAGAAACACTATTCTTAAAAAGTGCTCTATACAAAATAGACGGAACAATATTATTTAGAATTTATAACATAAATATGTT
>JBBBDQ010000950.1:2782500-2797500 GCA_037127315.1 Ascarosepion bandense
AGACAGACCACAAACCATTACTTACCATTTTTGGCTCAAAGAAAGGTCTGCCTAAGCACACAGCCAACAGACTTCAGAAATGGCGTACAATACTGTTGAATTATAATTTTAAAGTGGAGTACTTGTCAACGAAAAAATTCGGCCATGCAGATGGATTGTCAAGACTAATTCCCAAGTATAAGAAACCACTGGAAGATACAATGTTCGCCTCCCTTCAATCTGAAGGAAAATTAAAAACTACCCTTTGTAATATGGCAAGGGAAATTCCATTGACGCTGAAACAAATAAAACAAAATGAATATTCATCATGAGCCATTAAGGAAATAAAAGCGAAAATTATTGAGAAGGACCAGCGAACTACGGACGTCTTTTTCTATATGCGATGAGGTATTATTATACCAGGAACGAGTTGTGATTCCGTTAACACTACAGAAACGCATTTTAAAAGATTTTCACGCTGGCCATTCAAGGAGTACTAATATGAAAACTTTGATGCGTAGCTATGTCTATTGGAAAAGTATGGACAGAGATATAGAAAACGCTGTCAAATCCTGTAAACCCTCCTATTAAATCCAACCCCTGGCCCAAAACGGACCTACCTTGGTATAGAATTCACGTTGATTTCACAGGAGCTTTAGAAGGATATTACTACCTCATTGTAGTCGACAGTTTCTCAAAGTGGCCCGAAGTAGACAGATGTAAAATCCAACTACAGAAATTGTCATAAAATTTCTTCACGAGCTGTTCGCTAGATTCGAAGTAGTAGACACTTTAGTATCTGATAATGGAACTCGGTTTTTTACGTCTGCAGAATTTAGAGAATTCGGTAAAATTTATCAGAATAAACATATCACCACAGCTCCGTATCATCCTAGGTCAAACGGACTAACTGAGAGATTCGTAGATACATTGAAAAGAGCTTTGAAAAAAGCTAGGGCTACACCAACTTAGAAAGCCCTTCGACAATTCTTACAAGTATACAGTATTACACCGAATGACAAGACACCAGCTTCACAATCTCCAGCTAAAGTGATGTTCGCACGTCGTATACGATCTGTTCATGACAAACTACTGTCAAACAGATGAAGCTAAAAAGAACAAACATCGTACCTGCAAGAAGGTATAACCCAGGAGAAAAAAGTCTTTTCAAAAATGTTTAAAGACAACAAAACTTTTTGGGAGATGGGTACGATAGAAAAAAGAATTGGAAATATGATTTATATAGTTAAGGGTCCACCGCGTATTATCTATCCTACTTAACTGCCGTGCTTGACAGCCTTTAACTGCTTTCCGGAAGTCACGCAGGCCATTATATATAGTAAGAGGAAGAGTCCAGTCCTTATAGTGGGCACCATTACAATCTCCACCTAAAATCTTAACTCCGCAGAGTCTACAGAATTTGTTTTTTCTTTTCAAGTTAGTGGTAGACACGTTTGACAACTTTTATCTGTCTGTGGTCTTAATATCTTTTCCGCTTTGGATTGATTACTCTTATATCTGTTGTTTTTCTTTTCCTTTTCGAACGGTGTACTTCGGGAGCCGTTAGAAGGGTTTGAATATTAAAAGTGTCATATATTGTATCCATCGCTGTTTCCTTAGGAAACCCGTTATCAACCTCGTCAGTTTGGCATTTCCTAAGTTGATTTGTGTCTTTTATGTATGAATTGTGAACTATTTACATCATGTAAAGGCTGTGCCTTAGCAGCCAAGGCCCCACCAATTAAATTCAACCCGTAGCCAAAAACGGACCTACATTGGTCTAGAATTCATGTTGATTTCACTGGAGCTCTAGAATGATATTACTACCACATTTTAGCCGACAGTTTCTCAAAGTGGCCCTAAGTATACAGATGTAAAAAACAACTACAGTCATTGTTATAAATTTTCTTCACGAGCTGTTCGCTAGTTTCGGAGTAGTAGTTTTGAACCTACCTCCTGTGTTCCATGTCTTACTCCTGGTACAAACCGGTCTCTACAACTTTGCGGCGAAGTTACGTCACAAACAACTCTACAAACAAATTCGCCGCAAACTTGTAATGACCGGTTTGTGCCAGTAGTAAGACATGGAACACAGGAGGTAGGTTCAAAACTGTGTATTAGTATAACGATAACATATGTACAAAGGAAGTGTTAGTCATAAGTAAATAGAAATAAGTAAGTCCTAACGGTACAGTTACGCTGTGTATTGTCTGACTAGTAGCTGGCTTTAACCGCGTACTAGATGTCCTACTTAACTGCCGTGTTTGATTGCCTTTAACTGCTTTTCGGAACTCACGCAGACTATTATATATATATTAAGAGGAACAGTCCGTTCCTCGTAGGAGGGCACCATCACAACAACCATTATATTTGTGTATATGTCTTGATTTGGTTTCGTTTAAATCGAGTATTAATATTTGCTCTGCTCTCAAGCATTGAGAGATTTTTCTCGCAAAAGTCCGATTTCTATCCTTTAGTGAGTATTCTTACTTATTAAAATATATACATATAGTCTGATGCTTCTGCTGTGTATTTAGAGGTTTTGGATAAAATACAATGAACGATTCTGCGATGTTATTGGTCCTTGACCTGGCATCTCGTCTTCAATCATTTTTTTACCGCCTTAAAGTAGTGTTTTTTTTAATACATATTTACATAGTAGTTGTTGTGGCGAGCTTTCTTTTTCGGTACGTAGATTTTATGATGTGAAGCGTACTACTAGATTGGCAGCTAGGTCTCATTAATTTACATTTGAAATGGTTAAAGAAGACCGTAAGTTTCTTCTCTCGCCCTTCTTGCTTGTCGAACTCTTGCTTTTCAGTCAACTTTGATCTTCAGAAGTTTAAATGCGATGACAATCTTTTTCTTATGTCTTCTCAATTCTTGTTCTTTTATGGTTCTTTCCCCAGAATAATATTTTCTTTTTCTCATATTTTTTCACACTCAGAATCCCCTTGTGTTTCAATGACTTTAGTGTCTTATTATGCTGCTGTGAATTATGGAGAAGATTCATGTTTCATCTGGTATTTTCGAGATGAAAGCAACTATACTGGCTTTGACTCAAGAGGAAACCTCAGTGGCGAAATTCTAAATATGATGGTAAAAAATGTCACTCCAGCAGCGTATTGAATAAAGTCAAGGAAAGAGGTCTTATGAATAAGAGGTTTCTGTCTAATAGATGATGACAACGAAATATCAATAGAAACTATAATGTGATCTGAGTAACCAAAAGGACAGATGCAAAGTGTGACAAGAACTAATAGAAAGGGTAATGAACAAATCAAGTAAAGCACTTGATATATCCAACTTGCAGTTGGATATAAGAGCAATAACCTTTAAATCTCTACAAAATTGTCATTTATGCTGATCATAGTCGATAAAACCTTAGTAGTTTTTGTGTATATTTCTGAGATGAGGTAGTATTTACATTATTCGGTCTATTGTCCACATCAGAAGGCAGGAGCGTACAACGGCCGAAACGTCGTACAGATGGCAACAAAGATGAGGACAATAGTCCGAATAATCTTAGTAGTTTCTTTTATGTGGACTGCATGACCAACATGGATTGAAGGTAAAGCATTGCAGTTGTGTAACAAGACAACTTTGAGACTTGTCTGCGAGGAGTCAATGAATAGCCTCCATTCTTGTAAGTGATATTAAGTGGTTGCATATAACCATTAATGTCATTGCAGTAAACCAAATTCCCTTCTAGGAGGTAGAATGGAACTAGATTCTTGTGACGATTACGGAAATGGGAAATCCGCACACCACCAGGTAATAGATTCCACTGCTGTAATCTGGAACCTAACAGTTATGCTTTACTGTTCGGAAGTTCCGAATATCTGGATAAGTCCTAGGTTAATTTGAGTTATGAGGTATGGCTCAGACACGGATGTTGGACAATAATCTTGTTCATAGGAAGTTGATGGTTCAGGCTATGAGTTTTCCTTGCCTTCTCAATCAGCTGACTCAATGTCTTCATAATGGGGAACAGGGCGAGGGCTGATGGACTATTTCGATATTGTACTATCCATGTCTTTTTCTTTGACAGCCCCTTAGCCATTAGAAGCAATATGCAGACGCAACAATTATTATCATGATCAGTTGGCTCTCTCCAAATAATCGGCAGTGCAAATGTCATATATTTTTTCTTCCTGGTTAGCCATTGACTGAGATTTGTTGCACAGTTATTACAGCAAATGTGTGGTGCTCACTTCTCTTGGTTTTTAATTTTGCATAAAAAATATGATTTGTATACTTTTCTCGCAACAGGTGTTATATTTCAGTTTTGAAACATAAACGTCACTCCGCTACATGAAGTTATTGTTTTTATTCAGACATTCACAGTGTGGAAATCTGAGTAGAAAGGAGAGTAATGATTAGTTTATTAGGATAATAATTATAGATAATAAGATTATTAAGAGAATAACAATTAATCAGGAAAGGACAATATTTTTGATGAAGTGTTTTTAATAAACTAGTACTGTATCTTTATATATAGAGTCAAACAACAATTTCGGGTATCATTTTTATTTTCAGTGCAACCAAATTCGCTAAGATTGACTACTTTTATTTTTTAAGCTTTCATATTGTAGACCAGCATTATTAATGTCTGTAATTCTCCGCCGACTTGTTCGGGCCATCATTGTTCTTGTTGTGTTGTTTTAATGGCAGGAATTGTGACTGGTGACATTTGTGAATTCTAGCCTCCCACTTCTCTTAAATGGAGGATATTTATAAGCTAATAGACCCTTAATGCTAATCCAGTCATCAAGTTGGATTTTATTCTCATTCCCTGACAAGAAGCGTTGATACCGGGGGAGACAAAACATGAATAATAGAATAGATCTAAAAAGAAAAGAAAAATAGGTGAGTTGAAGTGGGAAAGAGAGTGAAATAGATAGAGGAGAAAGAAAAGCAAGAATGATAAAAGGAGTAGGAAAATATGGCGGAGAAAAACGAGGGCAGAATGAAAGAAAAAAAGAGTATAAGGATAGTAAGGATAATAACAGGGTGAGAGTGAGAGTGAGAAAGAGAGAGAGAGAGTGAGAGAGAGAGAGAGTGAGAGAGAGAGACAGAGAGAGAGAGAAAGAAAGAGAGAGAGTGAGAGTGAGAGAGAGAGAGATAGAGAGAGAGAGAGCGAGAGAGAGAGAGCATGAAAAGAGTAGTAAAGAAAAAGAGAAAATGATAGGAAAATGTAACGATAGAATAAATTAGATAAATAAACGTGTACAAACGCATTTAAAAATGATTTCAAAATGGCGACTTATACTCTGAGTTTCCTAAAATACTTTTATCCACTAACGGAGATGTAAAAAAGTAGAAAACTATGTTTCATAACCGAAAACTCGTAAATAGGAAGTTTTACTTTTGGGACGTCTCTCGTCTGTGTTCGCGTGCGCTTGACAGAGATTAAAAATGATTTACAAAAGTGTTCATAATTCTATAAAGCATGCTCTATCATTTTCCTTTTATTTTTCTTACTCACTGCGATTAAATCAATAAATTAAACAATTATTTTTTTTATCTGCATATATACGTTTGTGACTTTCTGACCTTTTCTTACTCTGAATCACATGGAAACATTTAAAATTTAGATCAGACACATTTCATTTACATAATATATATATATATATATATATATATATATAGTCATCCGCAGACAGATCTGTTCCGCTGTATCACAGCTCATCAGTACGGTTAGACTACGATTGCCTTTTTTTGCTTTATATATATATATATATATATATATATATATATTGTAACAAAGTTGTGGAACTTGTAGGTTTTTTAACCTGCTGTTCATGCATTTACTTTTATAAAGAGTGCTCGATACAAACGTAGATCCTGAACTAAGCCACCTCTCCCAACCCCTAACTCTAAGACTACAATATGGTCAACAGAATCAAAATAAGCTCCCAACCCCACTTTCACTTAAAAAGCATACCCACCACAAATAAACCGTTTTTCACCAGATAATTTTCATTCCAACTTCGTCACCCGATGAGAAACACCTAAAAAAGGTAGCTTCGAAACGCAAAAAATTTTGCGTAGTGATACTATGAATTTATAAACCATTGTAACAACTATATATATATATATATATATATATATATATATATATATATATATATATATATATATATATTAAACCCAAATGAATAACGAACGAAAAAAATATTTGCAACGATCAAAACATTAATTTAAAACAGTGCCCAATATAAAAATAGAGCAATGAATATTTATTATAAATTATAAATAATAATTTAGAACAGGTACAAACTACAATCTACTACAAAATTGTACATTTTGTTTCGACATTGAAAGAATAATGTCTCATAAGGTAGTTAATAAGGATGGTAACAAACGTTATTTTTTAAAAGAAAATTAAAAAAAACTCGCTCATTTTAATTTTGGGAAATCTTTTCGTACGAGGTATTAAAAAGAGGAAAAAAAGAAAGAGGGTAAAAAAGATGAGAAAGCAAAAAGAGAAATCAATAAAAAAGAGGGAAAGAAAGAAGAATGTGAAAGACACAGAGGAAATACAAAGCAAAGAGGAAAACAAGAGAGAAAGAAAGAAGCCAATGAAAACGATTCAGAGAGAAAGAGACCCTAAATTTAAGTAGGCAGTAAAATATAGGCAGATACAGACATCGGTCACGCGACGTCTGTGCTGAACAAAAATGAAAAAGTGAGAAAATGCACAAAGGGAAGAAAGTGTTGGGTAGGCAACAGAAGCGGTAAAGAAATAGAAATTTCAAACTTTGGCTGGAAGTGAATTGCAGATAGATACATTCGTTCGTTGAAATGAAAAAAAAAATGATGAAATCACATACACAAACATAGGAATTATTAAAAAAGCGCAGATCTGATACATCACGAAGATATAAATTCGTTATTGCTAATAAATTGGAGAAGTAAAATGATTTAAAACAAATAAGAATTAAACTTAAAAATTAAAATTTAAAAATTAAATTGAAATTAAAACTTAAAAAATTAATATATATATATATATATATATATATATATATATATATATATATATATATATATATAGTAATATTAATTATAGTAATAATATCAATAGCAACAGAACTAATTCTGTAAAGATTAGCAATAATTAAACTACAAATGAGATCGTCTTGAAGCCCACCGGGATCAAACCCGGAGGGAAAAGATGAGGAAGAAAAAAAGAAACAAACGAAATACCTGAACAAAAAGTCAAGCGTTCGTCAGAAAGAAAAAAAAAACAAAGACGAAAGCCTTAACAATAAAGAGCTCAATACGAAAGCAGAGAACACATAGCACTCAAAGCGAAAGTAGAGCAAACAAAACCGAAAATCTAAGAGTGAGCCAAGAACCTACCACGGTTTCGCTTAACAGCTCGTCAGGGAGAATATATAATACATTTCCTTTTTCTCGTTCTTATCACAATCTACATAATAACTCTGTCTTGAAGTAGCAAATAAAAATTAAAACACTAAATAAGTAAATAAATAATTAAAAATAAATCAGCAGAAAATAATTCCACGAACTTTAACTTGAAGCACCTCAGAAAAGAAAAGAACCCAAAAGTGGATAATGATCAAAATCAGACTAACCAAACGATAGCCGTATAATTTACTAACTTTATACGTCATACAGGGATTCACTTTTTTAGCTGTGTAGACAGTCAGTTGTCAGTATTATAATTGTTTTTGAGCATAAATAAGTTTTTGTAATAAGATGATTATCACGTTTGTGCTGGGTGCTATGCATGTTAGTGAAATGGAGTAATGCTTCTTATCTCCTTTTCAAAAGGTGAATTTTACCTTGACTTCGTGTATTTCTTCATGTTCCGTGCCTCTTCAGGACGTAGGCGACAATGGACTTCTACTGCTATCATTTTTCGCTCTCAACATTTTCCCTCTAGTTATCTCTCGCAAATCCACCTGCTCAGGCCCATCAGCTATGTCTCGCACTGCTTTCCTCTGTCTTTCTTTCCTTGTATCTGTCCTGTGAGTATTAAGTTCTCTAAACACTTATATAACGTGTTCCATAAACATTAGCAGTCTTTTTCTTATGTTTAGTATAAGTTTCCTTTTTGTTTGCATCCACTCCAAAACCTTGTCGTCGATTACATGTTCGGGCCAAGGTATCTTCAGCATCCTTCTGTAGAGCCACTTTTCGGTTGTTTCGAGTCTTTCCCTGATCTTTGATGAGATCATTCAGCATTCGCTCGCCATATAGGGGCACAGATATCACATAACAGTCTAGTACGCTTTTCTTTGTTCCCAACAAATTCTTCCTGATACTCTACTTAGCTTTTGAAATGCGTCCTTTGCTATGACAATGCACCTTCAGATCTCAGTGTCGCACTTTCTGTCCTCTGTCAGAACACTTCCCAAGTATTTAAATTTCTACACCTGTTTGATTTTCGAATCCCGACCTGTAGTTGGCATTTTGGGCTCCTCTTTTTGCTGATAACCATGCATTCAGTTATCTTGAAGTTTAAGTTTATTTCTTTCTTTTTACTTTCCCTTGATACCTACTTTAGAGGCTCCTGTATTTTTCTTTTCGTGTTTACTATCAACACTGTGTCATCTGCGTATTTTATATTGTTGAGATTTGCCAATGACGAATCCTGGCAGGACTTTTAATTCTCTCAGAATGGTTTCACTGTACAAGTTGGATGAATCCCGTGAGAAGACACAATGCTAGTCTTACACCTCTTTCTATTTTCGTATATTGACTGAATTCATTTCTTGTCCGTATGCAGGCGGTTTGCTGCCAGTATAGGTTCTTGATTACTCTAATGGGTTTCTCAAATATGCTGTAGTTACCGAGCATCTTTAACAAGTATTTGTGGCGTACTTTGTGGAACGCCTTTGCGTAGTCTATAAAACGCAGATACACGTCCTTCTGCATTTGTATTGCTCTTTCTGATAACATTTTGAGCATAAATATCGCGTTCTTTGTTCCGGTGTCTTTGACAAACCCGCACTGTACTTGTCCTATCTCTGGTCCGCTGCGCGCTCTGTTCATCAGAATTCGGATTATGAGTTTTGTTGTGTAGCTGATTAAGCTGATTATTCGGTGGAGTTCACAATCCTTTGCGCTTGGCTTCTTAGGTAGTGCTATGAAAATTGAACTGTTTAGGTCCTCCAGCATATTGCCACTGTTGTCAGTCAGTTAAGTGCCACACGTGATACACGCTTGGGCGATCATGTCTCAAAAGAGACATGACTGACTGGGCAGAAGATTATCCCTCAGTAGGTTGCCATTGCTTTCTGCGGTAGACTGGTTGCCATCCGAGGCTATAGAACCCAATCTGTCTTGTTATCTAACCGATAACTAGAGGGAAGAGACGGATTAATACGTTTCCCAAGGGTATTTGTGCAGAAGTGAATGCAATGAATTCAACTGGAATTCGAACTCGGCTCCTCAATTTCTCGTTCCGAGCCGATATCCACTGCACCACAACGCACACCAAGTATTGTTGTAGATTTCATTTATTGTTTCTGTGATCCTTTCTACGCCGAAATCGTCTAAAACTGTCAGCATCTCTTTTACAAACCATCTGGTCCTGCTGATTTGTTCCTATTCAATTTGGCCAGTGCAACTTCCACTTCGGCTTTTCATATATCTGGTCCATCGGTATTTTCACATATTGCCAGTTGCTCTCTCTTGTCATGGAAGAGATATCCGATATATTCATTCATCGCTAAAGTATTTTTCCTTCTTTAATATGAGCGTTCCGTCCTTAGATTTTATGCATCCTGTTGCTGATCATATTTTTGTCCTGTTAGTTCCCTTTTTATGCATATCTCCTTTATTTGAATTAGAATTATTTTACGGAAACCAAGAACAGTATACAAGAAGCCAAGGAAGAAATCAAGAGCCATATAAGTCAGATACAAAATATTGCAACGGAGGAACGAGAACAACGCCCAAAATTACAACCAATAAAGCATAACCTTGAAACTATTAAGCTCTACAATGCAGCCCTCAAATTAATTCTGGATAAAGAATACACTCATATACATCTCAATGAAGCAATATATGTATCAGCAATAGAAGTAACAAAAAATTGAACATCAAATTAAAAACAAGGCAGTCCCACAGACATAAAGATCCACCTTAGAAAAGAAAAATAGAAAAAAAATCGAACAACTTAGAAGTAATTTATCAGTACTCGATGAACAGATAAGAGGAATAAATATAAGAACTAGAAAAGGCAGAGTCTAAAAAGAAAAATACATTAGAAAAGAAAATGAAGTCCTATCAACTAAGGAAAAAATAAAGCAAACAATACAACTGAAGGCTCAAAGAAAAAGACGTTATGAGAAAAGATCAAGATTCTACAGACAAAACAAGATTTTTGAAACCGATGCAAAGAAATTTTACAGGGAAATAGGTAAAAAAAGAATTGAAGTGATAGTACCCCCTAAAATGGAAGAAGTTATACAGTTCTGGGGAAAAATATGGGCTTGCCCTAAAGAACATAACAAAGAAGCAGACTGGATTGCACAAGAGATAGAACGAATGAAAAATAAACCAGAACAGACATGGGCTGGAATCACAGAGGAGAATATTATATGGGCACTGAAAAAAACTTAGATTTGGAAATATCCAGGTATAGATAAAATTCCTAACTTTTGGCTATATTATTTAAATACAGCACATAAAAAACTAGCCAAAGAACTTCAAGAAATGGTTTGAGGTGAATTATCAGTACTTTTTATTTCTGCACATTTGTCATTGAGCCCGTCTTCCTTTGCCTGTTTGCATTTGCTTCTTTTTCCCTGTGGTTTCCTGAATTCTGTTCCATGTTTTAGCACCGTTTTCTGCTCTCTTTGCGTCATGTTAAAAATCTCATCGGTGTTCCCCCCCCCCCTAACTTTTTTTTCCGACGTCCGTTTTTCTCTGGTTGCTGATGCCAGTAAATTTTCTCTTAGTGCGTCCCATTTCGTGTTTCTGTTTCCAATTTGTCTGTATTTTTTTTCACACTGTCCTTATATTTTTCCTGTAGGTTCTAGTCGTTCAAGAGTCCTTTGTATTGCAGTCTAGGTGCCGTACTAGTTTTCTTCAATCTCTGAAGTTTCGTCCTTAATTTGCGTATAACCAGGAGGTGGTCACTTCCGTAATCAGCACTTGGATAGGTTTTGAGTTCCGGAATCTCTTGTTGATGGTTCAGTCAGTTAAGTGCCATACGTGATACACGCTTGGGCGATCATGTCTTGAAAGAGATATGACTGACTGAACAGAAGATTATCCCGCAGTAGATTGCCATTACTTTCTGCGGTAAACTGGTTGCCAGCCAAGGCTATAGAACTCAATCTCTCCTGTTATTTAACTCATCGTTGGAGGAAGAAGAGATAGATTATGTTATATAGTAGTAATTAGGGGGGATCAGTTTATTAATTCATAACAATAGAAAACCGATCCCCCACTTTATACCCAGGAGAAGCTTTAACTATTTCCAACTATAATGCTCAGTCAGTCAATTGAGTGCCATACGTGATACACGCTTGGGCAATCATGTCTTGAAAGAGACATAACTGACTGAACAGAAGATTATCCCGTAGTAGGTTGCCATTAATTTCTGCGGTAAACTGGCTGCCAGCTAAGGTAGAACCCAATCTGTCCTGTTATTGAACCCATAACTGGAGGGAAGAGACGGATTAATATCTTTCCCAAGGGTATTTGCGCGTAAGTGAATGCAAGAAATTCAACTGGAATTCTAAGATGGTTATGTAGTCAATTTGATTTCTTGTTTCTCTTTTTGGGCTTCTCCGTGACCCACAATCGTCTTGGGTGTTGGTTATTATCCGCTCATTCGCTGTGAACCATTGAACCCATTTCTCTCCGCGGTCGTTGCGGTTTCTTAATCAGTAATTACCGACTGTTTTACCGACTGTTTTACCGACTGTTTTACCTTCCCTTTCTTTGCCAAAGAGGACCAAAATAGATCTACCTTCGTTCGTATTCATTTGTTAATTATTGCCAACGCCCTCCTCCAGGGATTACAACAACTGTCAATCATTGCCGAAGGACACCGCTACGCAACCTTATGTAAGAAGAACTGACTTTTCCAGACCACTGTGACTATTACCACTTTCTATTGAAATATTAAAAGGCTAAGCTAGTGGATATCTTAGCAGGACTCTCATACACGACCTGCAACAGATGAACGGATATATAGCGGTACAGATTAACAAGTATAAATAGACTTAAATGTAAAATATAATTAATATATAGTATTTTTTTAAAAAAATCTTATCACCCCGAGCAAGGCGGTAATGCTACTGATGTGCAGGGGGCTACATAAGAGTAAAAAGATTATGTAGAAGAGAGTGAAGAGGAAGACGAACCAGTTAGAAAGGAGCAATAGAAGGATGGGAATACAGGTGTGATGACAATTGCAAAGGTGGAGAGAAAGGAAAGGATATACGGGGTGGTGAAAGAACTAGAGTCAAGTGTTTAATAGATGAGTATATTTCCAATAACTTGGACGGATTTCAAATGTGAATTAAGTTTAAGCGTCTAATGATGTTTTTTCAATTTCTTACAGATTCAGTCGTCGGCAATTTCAACCATGGAAAGATTAACAATCTAACAACTCGTTAAAGTTATCGTAGTCTATTGCGAAAATGAACGTTCAAACAAGAGACGTTCACAGGTCATATCATCTGAAACAGTGATGTCAATTAGCCACTGCGATCGTGCGACTTGATACCTTTAAGTCTATGCCAACAAGCCAACAACAATTCAACAGTTGAAGGATGAGATAACAAGGTATATTGGTGAGATCGAGGAGCAACTATGCAGAGACGTCATCAAAAATTTTGACCATCAAGTGGAGGTGTGCCTTGGCATATTTAATATATTTGATATTATTTTTCACACATAATTGCAATGACTCAAATAACATGATCAAATAGTGAAATCAATAAGATTTAACCAACAAAGCTGTTTTATTTACTGCTGACTTCAATACATCTTAATGAAACATCCTATAAAAACATAAAATAGAGTACAATGTTTAACGACATAAATACCGCACGGGAATACACTAGTATTACTATTTCAGTAGGAAAACAGTTTTTAATGTATTTGAGCATGTAATATTTAAAGTAAGCTATCTAAACTTTTTTATA
The DNA here is from genome assembly GCA_037127315.1 of Ascarosepion bandense. Lineage (NCBI taxonomy): Eukaryota > Metazoa > Mollusca > Cephalopoda > Sepiida > Sepiidae > Ascarosepion > Ascarosepion bandense. The sequence goes on from JBBBDQ010000950.1 coordinate 2,795,619, forward strand.
AATGGAACTTTGTCTGTGTGTGTGTGTGTGTGTGTGTGTGTGTGTGTGTCCGTTACCTATAGACTCCAAAACGGCTAAACCAATTTCCTTGAAAATTTACACAGTTGTACTATAAGCGTCTGCGAGTGTTCTTAACTAGGTTTTGTGTCGAGGTACCATCGATAAATATCGAAAACCGATAATCGAAAAAATCGGGTTATAGAAGGAGTAGTCCGATTTTAACCAAATTTGATACACTCATAGACAAAGACATAAGAAACGATATTCAGAAGTTTCAAGGTTGCAGTTCTTATAATAGTGCAGAAAATTGATAATATATATATATATATATATATATATATATATATATATAAAAGGCAAGATGTTTGTTTATCTGCCTGTATGTATGCATTTTTTCAACCCTTTTACTTTACTTTTTGCTTTGGGTTTGGCCCTAAGTAGGCATAATTGTAGTTCTTAGTCTCAGCCATGATACCATTTACTCAGAGGACTTATTCTTCAAAATTCAGTTTACGGCGAAAATAACTTATTTGATATCGATATCAGGAAATGAAAATTTGACTTACATCCATTCATTTTTCTTTCAGTCTACGATTTTGCTTTAACTGGAAACAACTATTGCTTTTTAGTCTTTCGTGCCAACATCCAAAGAGTCTGATCTCCAGGACCAAGGATTAGTTTTAAAGCTTTCATTACACCCGAGCAACGCCGGGGTATACTGCTAGTCAATATATAACAAAATATAGCAACAGTAGAAAATGTTACTGTATATAAAAAGCAAGGTAGAAGTATAGTGGAACATAAAACAAGAAATAACAATGATATTCCGTCACCAGTCAGTCTTCATATTTCTCTGCAGCCTTAATGCGATCTTTCCGAGAATAATGTTGTTCTTTTCAGCTTAGTCCGGTGATTTCCAACGTGAGGCGTACGACCCACAAGGGGCAATTTGATTTTTTAGGGGGCAATTCGATTGTTAGGTGTTTTGCAAATAAAACTCTTGCATGAAGCACAAGGGTCTCACTAACTGACTAACTTTATTCAAATGAGCTGAATTATATTTTGCATTTCATATCTTTAGTTTACTGGACGCTGCACAATTTAATTAAAATTGCTGTTCAAAGTATTACAGAAAAAGCTTCCTTTGAAATTATTTTTTGTTTATAAATTTAAATATTTCAATCCTCTATTACGTGCCTTGAAACTTTATTTGATTGTTTCATCTAAACTTATTTATAAATGGAACTTTGTCTCTCTCAGTGTGTGTGTGTGTGTGTGTGTGTGTGTGCCTGTGCGTGTGTGTATCCGTTACCTATAGACTCCGAAACGGCTGAACCAATTTTCTTGAAAATTTACACAGTTGTACTATAAGCGTTTGCGAGTGTTCTTAGCTAGGTTTTGTGTCGCGGTACCATCGATAAATATCAAAAATCGATAATCGAAAAAATCAGGTTATAGAAGTAGTGGTCCGATTTTAATTAAAATTGATACACTCATAGACAAAGAAATAAGAAACGATATTCAGAAGTTTCAATGTTGCAGTTCTTACAATAGTGCAGAAAATCGATAATATATATATATAAAAGGCAAGATGTTTGTGTCTGTGTCTGTTTATCTGTCTGTATGTCTTTTATACAAATCCACAATGTTTATCCGATTCTCACCAAACTTCACACAAATATTCTTTAGGCTGAGTCTGAGCTCTAGGACCATGGATTAATTTTAAAGCTTTCATTACACCCGAGCAACGCCGGGCTATACTACTAGTATAAACATAAAAAAAATATAAGACAATACCTAATATTTTATTTTTTGGTAATTTCTTGCTCAGAACTTTGTCTTTTATTTACTTTTGTTTTTCATGGATGCTATGTTGTTTTTA